>JAUCMU010000013.1:1450847-1463763 GCA_032275025.1 Enteromius treurensis | reverse complement strand
TCAGAGCGCTGATCAGCTGCAGCAGGACTTTCTTCGCCAGACTCTCCTCCAGACATCCGTTCTCCTCACAGAAACTCCGGAGGTCTTGGCAAGGAACGGGACGCTCCAGGATCATGATGTAGCGTCTGGGACGGTCAAACCACTCCAGCAGCTGCAGGACGTTTGAGCAGGCAGGAGCTGAATTGACCAGGGTCATCAACGCCACCTCCAGCGGCAGCCGACCCTGACCTTCCTGCAGAGACAATGATCCATTATATCCAGAGCTGGATGAAGACGAGACAGAACAAAAGATTCACGCTGAACTCACCACTTTCAGCTTCTTAGGCGTCCTGCTTTTAGTGACGTACTTGATAGCAACCTTTCGACAGATAAACCGCAGTAAATCACACATTCACTCACATCACCGTTTCTAAACTGGCAGTCAGACCTGCGTATCCCAGCATACACCGAGCCGAAACCACCTCCCCCCAGCAACGGGCCCTTCGTATACACTTCATACCAAACATGTCTTTAAGAGAAAACTTCAACAGAACATCTTCTATTCATAACCGAGTCATAACATCTTCAACATGTAATATTCTGACCTTTGTGGGAGCGTTTGGCTGATCTTCTGTTCGAGGTGGACGGCCGATCATCCTCCGGGCTGCCGCTCTGCCGCTTCCTCTTCCTGTGAGGTGGATCTGTGGACACAGAAACAGCCAGGAAAGAAGGCAGAGGGTCGATGTACCCTGGTAACTCCTGGCTCACGGACTGCTCTGGGTTTGGCAGCAGATCCTGATCCCGATCACCAGAGCCTCGTTTGGCTGGTCTTCTGGTCGAGGGGGACGGCCGATCATCCTCCGGGCTGCCGCTCTTCCTCTTCCTCTGAGGCGGATCTGTGGACACAGAAACAGCCAGGTCAGAGGGCAGAGGGGTGATGTACCCTGGTAGTTCCTGGCTCAGGGACTGCTCTGGGTCTGGCAGCGGATCCTGATCTCGATCACCAGAGCCTCGTCTCCAATCGTCCTGAGCAGCCGTCTGAGAGATACCAGAACTCCTTGGTCTGGAGCGGCCCGAGGCTGAAATATACATTTACAATTCTTCATACTGCTTTATTAATAGTCAATAATACAAACCATTATAATGGTGACAAGAAATAAAACTCATATTTAGCACAACTTTTTTAAACTGAATCTGTTACATGGATAAAAATCCACATCACTTAGATGGAAAAAGTAATAGGTTAACTTGCAGAAGCTTCTTCATATATTATTTAGTCAAACAATGCACAAACTATAACATACCAATACATAGACTAAAATCATCAATTAAAACAAAAACCTCGTCTTTCGTCGATGTGAGCCATCGATGACCTCCAAACTCCTGCAAAGAAAAAAAATAAGAATAAGAATAAAAATAAAAACTAAATTAAAAAACTAAATTAAAAAAGGAAAATAAAGCAATATACAATGCCAAGCTTTAAATGATACAAGAACAAAACTGTCTGCAGAAATAAGTTTAGTTTGTGGATTAATAAGAGTTAAAAATCTAAATCTAGTGAAAAAAGAAAGTCTTCTTGTCGGGAATCCTCCGATGAGCTTCACTGCTTCAGAGAGCACAAGATCTGGTCAGAAAATCCTCTCAAATGTCTCATCGTCTCAAAATCAACAGATAGCGATGGGTTAAACTGTTTATATATTCAGTCAGAACTCGACAACTCGAGAGACTGTCGCTATAGCGACGAAGACTTGAACCACGCTGCAGGTTTGTCAGTTCCTCATCACAAGCATAAATATGCATCACAAGCATAAATAAATATGCATAAAATATTTATGTACTCATTTATTTATTTTTCTTAATTTAACATTTATTATATCGCTCTCATCTAAACAGTTTAATTATTTAACAATGTCAAAAACAGCGTTTAATGATTATTAAGGGAGTTTGCAAGATTTCATGACAGTTCAATAAACAAGACGTCGATATTCAGACTGTCATTGTCTAACTGGAATTTAATTTCTTCCGATTTTGTTTTGTTCCGTCAAAGAAAATATAATTTTAATTCAGTTTCGTTGTCAATGATTCAGTTAGTTGTTCGTAAAGACAGTCTCCCGAATGAATCACTGTTCGAACGAATCGAATGAATGAATGATTCGATGATGAAAGCAGTGACTTGTCGCCACCTGCTGGCAGTTTTAGATTCATTTGTAAAATATGATTTCAGTTATTTAATCGTTTAATATTTATGTGTTCAAAATGTCATATTTATATATTATATCTATTATATTTAAAACATTAATCTTAACAGAACAATTAAGAATTTATTTTGATCGCACTCATAACTCTGGGTTGAATTTTGTAAGAAAAAAACATGTCTGTCAGCATTTTGCAATTTTGCATTCAAATTTCACCTTCCCTATTAGGGCAATATATATGACAATTCTTTTTGATGCCCATCAGAGTCTGGGACACTGGAGAAACCTTGTCAGGTGTCCTTGCTACAAGTTTTACTGGCTCAGTAACGTTAGTTAAATATTAAATCTTAGCTCTTATCTTGACAAAGGGATGTTGCATTAAATTAAGGCTGTCAATAACTGTAGAACACACACAGAAAGAAAAAAAAAATTACTTTTATTAAGGTTAGAATTTTTTCACAGTAGGCCTATGTTTTGTTCATGTTCATTAAGAGCCCCACTATTTGCACGTGTATTTCGCGTCACTGCTTACTCCAATTCGGCTGGTGGCGGTAATGCACCAAAGTCAGCATACACAAGTCAAGAAGAAAAACAAGGATAGCTGCAGATCTCAGGTCAGCTCCCAAGCTACAATTATCCCTGTGTGCACGTCATCAGTTCTAGAACGCGTGTGTGTGTGCTGTGTATTTAAAGCAAAAGGTTTGTAAGTTCTCGCGCTGCCTTAAAATATGCATGCAATACAGTTCAATTAATAATTATATTGGTACATTGCGTGGTTTTATTGCTTGTTTGTATTTTGTGAAAGGTAGGTCCTGTTAACCGGCCATTCAGTGACGAAGGCTGCAATAAAATACAACTGCATGCAGTAACTTTACGTTTTAAATTTTTTTTGTAGGTGGGGATGGCAAAACATTTTTACGTTGTTCTAGTTTGTGCATTGATGTCTTTGCACCTACTGCTAGTCCAAGGAGCCAGACAGGGTCAAGACATAAAATGTGGAGGTATTTAAATTTATATAAATAAATACGTATATATTTTTCATACCTTGACAGGCATTGTGGGTTAGTTGTTTTGCAGGACTAGGAAACATCAGGAATGTTACACACCTTCTTAAATGCTTCTTCAAACTGTTACAATAAAGGGTTGTGCTTTGTGATTAAGGAGCACTTCTGAATTGCATCATGCAAATGTTTTTTTTTTTTTTTTTCAAGCATGCAGGGCTTTAGTTGATGAAATGGAATGGGCCATCTCACAAATAGATCCCAAGAAAATGATCCAAACTGGATCATTTAGGATTAATCCTGATGGCAGTCAGTCAGTAAGAGAGGTGAGACGTTTTAGTTTCATAATGTCATAATTTTGTGTTTTTGGCACCAAATTACAGATCTTTATGCATTTGTTTTAATGTACTAAGGTTCCCTTTTCCCGCTCTGAGAGTCATCTGCTGGAACTAATGGAAGAGGTTTGTGAAAAGATGAATGATTACGGTGAACGGGTTGACCCTGCCACCAATCGAAAGACATACGTGAGATATACGTCCCGTGATGGCACTGCCATGGACCTTTCTGATGTGGCCTTTGACTCCAGAGTCAGCTCTAGTTTAAAATTTGCTGTGAGAACTTTTTTTTTCCCTTGTATTTATTTTTGAATTTTAATTTATAACAGAGTTCTTTGCTAATTTCTTTATATGTGTTTTTTTTTTTTTGCAGTGTGAAACAATTGTTGAGCAGAATGAGGATGAGCTAATTGAATTCTTTGCTCATGAGACGGACAACGTTAAAGACAAGCTCTGCAGTAAGAGGACCGGTAATGCTGTAACGATTTTATTCAGTATTCTTTTCATTTTAACTTTACTTGATCTATTTCACATGAAAGTTACTTTATTTCACTGTAGTCGCAAACTACATGCATTTTTGTGTTAAAAACACTGACAACACCTTCTCAAGCATGTACAATATTGAAAAATGATTTAGAAGGATACCTGTAACTGTATCACCAATACTTTATTACTACACTGGCATATGTAATAGTTTATTTTACCTTCTTCCACAGATCTCTGTGACCATGCCCTGAAGATACCTCATGACGAGTTCTAACATAAGACAAGCACATCATGACAGCTTTACCATTGGAAAACATTGTGTTTATCTGTTCAACTTCAATAAACAGACTGATTCTCTTACCTGTTGAGGACGCTGGACATGCAGAGATCTACTTCAATGATGTTAGGCAAAGCGTTACACATGTACTTGACCCTATGGGTTAACTGTTGACATGTTCAACTGTATTTATGGCGTTACCATCAAAACTGTTCGTTGTCATTAATTAAAGCTGACTTTCTACAGCTAAAAATGAGATCTCTATGAGTCTCTCCAATGGCATACTTTTCTATTTAAATGTCCTTGGATGCACTTAGTTTTTTGTTAAGAACATTACTTGCAGTATATTTATTATAAGCACAGATAGAGCACCTCTTGAGTTCCTGGTTCTAGTGGTAAAGTTATGTCATGATGTTTTTTTTTAATGAAATTAATCAGGGTACTAGTCCTTAAATCTTAACCAATTAGGTTAACACCATTTATGGTATGAAAGTGAATATCGGTTAACTCACTTTAATGCATTCACTTGTTTCCAGATTTGTCAACATTTATTTGTTTATGTATCCATTGAGGACCATGTTGTATTTGTAGTTGAAATATATTTTAATAAGAGCCCTGTCTTTTAGTGCTGTGTGGTCACGTGTGATTTTGTGTGCTAAGGACAATGTTGTTGTTCTGTTTTTTAAATTCCAATTTACACTTAACTGTCAATGGGTAAAATCTATATATTTTTTATTTTCTTACATTTTTGGAGCCTTGGGTTTTAAGCATTATGTACAGTGCAAACCTAGAACTTGAGCTTAATTTAGCTAAACGTTTAGGGACAAATCTTCAAGCATCAAGACCAAACACGTCTTCCCAAAAAGAAACATACAAAAAAATGTAATTCCTGCTTTGATTAAAAATGAAAGATTAAAATGTCTCGGATCATCTTTTACAACATCTTTTGTAGCCATTTATGGATGAGCATCAAAATGAATCTTTTACATTGTCAGTATTTTAAAGGTTTTTTTTGGTTTTTTTGCATTGTAAGTTTTTTTTAGGTGTGCAGACTTTTACTTAAGAGGAATGTGAAAAGCATTGTTTACTTGCCTAGCCCTTACAACTTAATGATATATTGAATTAAAACCTTTTTGGTGCTTGGTTGTTTTTAAACCTCTTTCATATTGTAACTTGCATTTCTCTATTCTTTAACTTCTTTATTTTATGTTATTTGTCTGTTTCATATTTGTTAAGCAATCGAGATCCAATAAACCGCTTTGCATTGATAGAGAAGTTGACGTGACTAGTTTCGGAAAGCAGACAAAACGTAGCATTAATTGGTTTTGATGACAGACAAAACTTGGTTTTGCTGGTTTTGTAAAAAAAAAAAAATCAGTCTTCTAAAACTCATGGCAGTTATTTATTGTCTTTTTTTAATATCAGCATATATCATAAAAACCATGTGAAAAGTGCTATATGAATAAATTTGACATGCAAAACATCTATAATATTAAAATGATGACAAGTAATATTAGATTTAGATATCAAACATACATTCTGCATATCTTAGTCCAATTTCAGGAAGTTATCTGGAATTTTACTAGTTGAAAAGGGTGTAAAGCTCTGGACATTAAATGTTTACATGTCGCTGGGTAGATTATTTATACTGTAGTCAGTTACTGATTACAAACTACATGACAACTAACAGAATCAGACTACTTCTTGATTACTTTCAGATTATTTTTTGACTCATTTATCATATTGAGTTAAATTAGGTAATCTTGTACCATTTTCATATAAAATACAAAGAGTAAGATTTAAAAAACATTAAAAAAATAGCCTAATACCAATCAAAACAAAACATTAACTAAAAATTGAAAGAATTTTTTTTAAACCTGCATGTCATGTGTCATTTGTGCATTTCAATGTTTGAAAGACAAAAGCCTAACAAAGACACAATACATGTTTAAAGAACTTAAGAGTCAGACATAAAAACAAAAAACAGACAATTAAAATAAAAATCAATGTTGATACGCATCTTAAACTTGAAGTGGCTAAATGCTGCGTCAATGTCCAAAAAACTGTAAGATTTTCTGAATGTAGAAAAGTGGTAGGCTATTTTAGAAAGGGATATTCAAAAGATGGAAAAGAGGAATCAAGGAGAATAAATAACTTACAAATAATTATTGTTAGCTATATAAATAATATGTAATCACTAAATTAAACGTTCATCCAGCACCAAAGTGCTAAAAACCAGT
This sequence comes from Enteromius treurensis, assembly GCA_032275025.1. Taxonomy (NCBI): domain Eukaryota; kingdom Metazoa; phylum Chordata; class Actinopteri; order Cypriniformes; family Cyprinidae; genus Enteromius; species Enteromius treurensis. The sequence goes on along the minus strand of JAUCMU010000013.1, from coordinate 1,457,250 downwards.
AGAAACCATCACAGAAATGTAAATGGTTTCCATTAGCTTTTTCCCAGTAAAGCCATTTTTCAATATTTTCAGCACTATTATAGTTTAAACCAATACAATTCCGATTATAAATATTAAATACATCACATTTTCTATTGTGTTTTGGGCAGGGCTATGCTGTTTTTTTTTTTTTTTTTTTTTTTAATTTTTACACCAGGATAGTTTAATATAATAACAAGTTCTACATTTTTAGAAAGTTTATTAACTCCAACAAAAGTAAACCCTTCTTTGACATGGAGATGTACTGGTCATCCAAATGGTTTGTATGTAGTGCAAGTGAACAGTATCTTTATATCTTTTGTCTTAAAACTTTTTCAATTTCAAAGTCAACAAAATCTGTCAACAGAAAACCACACGAGCCACGTGCCGGATAATTTCTGTTTAACAGTAGATAGCGCTGTAAACCAGCAGCTTCATATTACAGCGCAGCTGCTCTGGTGAATCTGCTCGCTAGAAACCGTTCATTATTAACGGCCTAAAACACGAGAGTCATTACGGCAGGACAGGACAGGACGTGACATTACTTTATTATCACATCCTAATGAGAAAACTCCGACCTGACTAATCTGAGGAGATGGGAGTATTAAAGATAAGCGAGCAGGTAAGCTTCAAAACAACTTTTCGCTTTAGTTTTTTCAGCAGCATGGACGGGCACGACTTGCTCTCTTGTATTTTTCTGTACGATTTTTTATGCATTTCCCTTATACACAGCCAGAGGACAACTGTCATTGTAAAACTAGTTACACCCAGATCTCGGCTCTGGTTATACATGTCTCGTAATAGTAACCTATTGCGCTGACTTTAGAAGTGGATTGACATCATTTTTGTATCCCTGCATTGGGGAGAAATTTCAACATTGCAGATATTTTGAGTATGTTTATTGGTTGAATGTTAACTTATCACTGATGTAAATTGTACAATTTTCTAAAATGTAACTTGTCTGCCTCTGGCAATGGCTTATTTATAGTTTACAAAATACTGAAAGTATGTTTTAATGAATAAACAATAAAAAACAAACAGAAATTAAACTGACCTTAAAGGGATATTTCACCTATAAATGAACACTCACCCTCACGTTGTTCCTATTAATTTCTTTCTTATGGTATGGGTAATCAAACACTTAACAGTAGTAGGAAAAAATTTAATTTCAAAGTAAATAAAAAGTTTAGATGGACCATAAAGTGACCACTTTTAACTTCTGTTATATTTCAGATACTTAAAGCCCCCACTAAATGGATACTCCAATGTTTAGTCAGTGTTTTTGAACCAAAATTCCCTCCCTTAACACTAAAGTGTTACTACACTGATCCGGAATCTGTCTGTCTTTCTCTCTTGTAGTCACTCCTTGTCCAGGCAGTATTTAGCCAGAATGCTGAAATGGTGGATTTTTTGTTGGAGCAAAATGAAGAAGTCAATGAATTGGTATGTGGGTTTTCGTCTTATTTGAAGAAATGTTTTGGGTTTTAAAAATGTCTTTAATCCCAAGTTTTTAATCCACATACCCGATGATTAAATTCTAAAATGCTTTTTTATTAAAATTGTAGAGTGAATACAGTCATTTTCCCTGCAAATTGTCATTTGTTGTTGCAGGACCAAGAGAGCCGCACTGCATTGCATGCTGCATCTTATGTCGGTGGTGTTTATATCATGGACCTCCTCATCAGTTCAGGTGAGATCAGGAATTTAGGGTCTGCTAAATTTTACATACTGAGGTTTGAATATGGACCAACCGTTACAGACATGAACGGCAAATCACTCCGGTGACTGACCCGCATGAGTGTTAGTGGAGTGTGTGTCCTTGCACCTGTATTAAAAGATAATTATCCAACTGTGCTTTATTTCACAAGTTACACTACAGGTCAGTGTTTTGAAAAATTTCACCAGGACTGCATTTATCTAGTCACAAATACAATTAAATGATTTATGTAAATTAAAATAAGTAAATCATTTGATAACTGAAATTCAGTTAAATGAAGTCAGAATTATTTTTGTTTTAAGCAAAGTTTGTTTTAGCAAGATTTCTAAAGACTTACACTGAAGACTGGAGTAATGCTAAAACTAATGAGTAAATAATGAAAGAATTTTCATTTTGGGGTGAACTAACCCTTTAAATTTTGTATTAAATAATATTAGAGATGTAGATTAAGTTTATGGGCATGCAGAATATGTGCTTTTAGACATACTAATAAACAGCCAATATGTTAATAATAGGCACACTAATAAGCAAATAGTTAATAGCAAAAATTGGTCACTGTACTAAAGTGTTCCAGTTCAGTCAGTCACTATGACGTTATGTCATTGACTGACATCATGAGATCCTGCCTGGGACCAATCGACTCTGATCCTTGGAGAAAAAGCCAATTGAAATTGGCCAGTGGCATTTGGATGCCTAGCCACTCCCCCGTACATACGGTATATAAGATGGCGGTGTTCTACCACTATTTAGCTTTCTGCTTGTGCAAGATAAGGGAGGACCAGGAGCAGGTTCTGTTGGTTATGCCACACTGGCCCACCTGAACCTAGTTTTCGGACCTCATGCTCCTGTCGACAGCCCCTCACTGGAAGATTCTCCTGAACCTTCTTTCTCAGGGGATGGGCACAATTTGGCACCCACGTCCCAATCTATAGAGCCTTCACATCTGGCTTCTGGATGGGACTCTAAAGACCTCTCTGGCCTTCCTCAGGCCATGGTGGAGATCATAATTTAGGTTAGGGCCCCCTCTATGAAATAATCCTACCTAATCTCCACCCGGAGGGTCACCTCCTTCTGGGCGATGGTGCACAGTGCTTCCCTAGCAGACATCTGCAGAGCTGTGGGTTGGGCGACACCCAATACCTTTACTAGATCATACAATCTTCCTATTTGTACTTCCTATCCAATGCTTCGCCCCCAACCCTTGCTTCTGGAAGTCCAGGCACCCCTGTGGGGCTCGCACTCAGGGTGTTGGGATGGTTACGTTATTGTTCCCATTTGTTTGACATACTAGTTTCTGTAGCAGCCTGTCAGCATTTAGACCTCTTACGTGACGAAGTCTGGGTTGTGGCGTTTTCCATATGGACCAATGAAGAGTAAGGACTTAATCACATTATGATGTTTACATGTCAAGAGCAAACTTTTCACTCCCGTTTACATGCTTTTTCCATATTCTTATTATTCCCTAAGAATAATAAGATTTCTATTGCCATTATCACATACCCCACTGCATGACAAATTATGGACTCACATATGCAGGTGCATTACCTACTATCCGCGGTTTAAACTTATTTGACATCTAATGAAAAACACTTTTATGTTTATATTCCATGCTTTTCCAGCACTAATGTAATGGCAATTAGTTTGTCTATGCTGCTGTTGCTGTTTCTGGATAAGCGAGTCTCCCCAGAAATGCAATGCTTTCTTGTCCGCAAACGTTTCTAATCTGCATATTATTACAGTTGCGTGTCACGTCATTCATGTAAAACTATAAATGTGTCGGGGGGAAATAGTAAGGAGATATTTACAATAATTAGTATTAGTGTTTTTGATGCGTTTTTTGACGCAAAGATGAATCTGTCATTTAGAAGGCATCTTAATAGATTATGATTAGGCTATAATTTAGGATTTTTTGGTTTGTTTGGTAAAGTGGTCATTTAAAGCTTTCTATAGATAAATGTTCATATGTATCTATGTTCATCTTTTCGGTTCATTTTTCCTCCTGTTCAAGAAGTGAAGCCAGAAAAGAATTTTTTGTTGAAATTGTCAAGTGTCCTGGAGCGAGCTTCCAGTCTCCAAACGAATGTAGATATGCTAAGCAAGCGCTCATTTATTATTATAAAGAAGTTAAATGTTAAAACATTTTTTATATGCTTGAATTAGGGCTGCACGATATATTTTTTTCCTGCGATATATATTGCGATGTGTACAAATTTATCGCTTGACATCAGTCGTAACGTCTCCGTTTCCTCCTTCAGGGAACGAGGGTTACACAAGTAACCGAGACTACATTACAAGATTAAGTCTTTAGCACTGTATTTTGTCTTTGATTGCCTGCGATGGTGTGGTCTCAGGTGCTGATGTTAATGCTAAAGACCAGGAGTGGCTGACTCCTCTCCATCGGGCAGCTGCCTCACAGAATGAAGTAAGAGAGGATTTTTAAAAATCATGTTGCTGTTTATTGTGTTTTGTCTCTTATTTTGTTTCACTTTAAATACAGGGGTCTGTTGACCTGCTGCTGAGAAAGGGAGCTGAGGTGAATGCGCAGGACAGGTTCTGTCAGACGGCACTGCATGTAGCTGCAGCCAACGGAGCGATAAAGTGTGTCGATATTCTGATACCTTACATGAGCAGTCTAAATGCAGCAGATCGCTTTGGGAGAACCGCTTTACATCACGCAGCCCACTGTGGACATGCAGAGGTTTGGCAAGAGCTGACTCGTTCACAGAATCACTTTATTCCTTAAATTTTATAGCTGAGGTGTGCATGTTAAGAAAGAAGAAAAACAATTCGTGAAAACTAATAAAAAATGTTCTTAGACCGTGACTCTGCTCCTAAGTAAAGGGGCCAACGTGAGTGCCAGAGACATAAAGGAGAGGCAGGCTATCCATTTGGCTGCTCATCTAGGTATATGGTCTTCTGACTCTGAATTCCTGCCTCAATTAATCTGTTTATTATATTTGACCTTGGACCACAAGATCATTTTCAAGGTTCCCGCAGGTTCCTAAAAGTCTTAAGTTTACTTGTATCAAATTAAAGACCATAGTCTTACTGTAATTTTACAAGAAAATCTTAGTTATGCACTGCTTTGTGTATTGCCATTCCAAAAGCGCCACCTGCTGGCAGAGAATTAATACACGTTTATAATAAACCTGTCTGCTGTTTCTGATTAGACCACTGTGAAAATCCATTAGTTTTTAGCCTGCAAACACACTTTGCTGTTGTGAACTGTGAACTGGTGGATTGATAATAAGATAATAAATTGTAAAAGTCTGAACAGTATAATGTTTTTTTTTTAATTAATATAATGATTTATTTATAATAACAGTTTTAATTAATCTAATAATTAACACTTTTGACTGAAAATGGTTTAAAAGCTGAAATGTGAAGCACTGCCCACTAATACAGAATTAATTTTATTTAAAAAAGAATATGTTTTGCCTTAAATCATGCAGGGATATTTGTAGCAATATCTAACAATACATTGTATGGGTCAAATGATTTAAATTTCCAAAAATCATTAGGATATTAAGTAAAGATCATATTCTATTAAGATATTTTAAAAAATATATGTTTGATTAGTAATATGCATTGCTAAGGAGTTTCTGCACCCTCAGGTTTTTCTCAGATTTTCTTGGGAATCAAAGCCAAATATTGTCCACCAATCATCAGTGCAAAGCTTATATATGTATAATGCATACATCTCAACGCTTAAGACAGGTTTTGTGGTCCAAGTCACAGATGATCAGAATAAATTTTATTTCACTAATGTGTTATCTGGTTGTGCCTGTTGTGCAGGACATCTGGAGATTATCAAACTCTTAGTAGTGTCCAGTGCAGATGTGTCCTGCAAAGACAAGCAGGGGTTCACGCCTATACATGCGGCGGCTCTTGGTGGACACACTGAAGTGGTCAAATACCTGCTGAAACATGGGGCAGAGGTGAGGGATTATATATTAGAGCTAGATCTCTGTTTCCTGCTTGTTTATGAATCATTCTTTAATCTTATAAGCCGTAAACAACTCAATATGTGACAAGCCAGTGGTAAAACACTCACAGCTGCAAGGTGTCCATTACACATTTTCCTTGTATGTAAAGTCACCACTGCCAAATATCTGACAACTTGACAGTTTGTAAGGTATTCACAGTTCATTTTTCTATTTGCCAGACACAAATAACTTAAATCAGAAGCGGAGGGTAGCCCAATATCTGACCCAATATTTAACCTTTTGCACCATAAACCTGTCTTTTTAGGCAAGTAGCCTACCTGATATGGGTGTCATAAAATCATTTTAATATGACATGATCACAAATTTATTAAAAGCATTGTACATTACTAAAAATAATGCTTTAATTTCCACAGATATTCAAACAACAAGAAAATTATGATGACTAATCTAGCTGCCTCTGTTTGGCCATTGCTCATTGACCATTCATAAGTTCAACAGAATTGTGTGTTATTGGTTATAATGCTTGATGCTGTAAAAATGTGTAAAAAGAAATCTAATGCAGCAAGAGCTGATCGAAACTTAATGCTGCAGTGTTACTTTTAATTTCATTTTCACTTTATTCATGACAGCCTTTATAGGTTTAATTTAAAGGTGCCATAGAATGAAAAACTGAATTTACCTTGGCATGGTTGAATAATAACAGTTCAGTACATGTACATAA
>JAUCMU010000013.1:1429511-1450747 GCA_032275025.1 Enteromius treurensis | reverse complement strand
ATTTTAATTTTGAAATATTCATTTATCGGCCAAAATGAACGCCGATACCGATATATCGGAAAATGCTTAATATCGGCAGATCATATCGGCATTCCAATATATCGGTCAGGCTCTATTTGTAATGTGTATCTATTCAAATAACAAAGATTAAATGACAACGATTTTTATCTTTGCTCATTTTGGGCTAAATATCTGCCCTTCTTTACTTTATACTTGTTACATTGAAAGGTGTGTCTGTACTGCTCAGACACCTTGGAAAATAATAAAATCAATGGCAAAGAATCATGAATCATCGTAATATGATTTTTTTTGCCATATCGCCCACCCCTATATCTGTAATTTGCAAAATAGTCTTAAAAAACCAACTCGAAAAAGAATTGGGATTAAAATCGTGAATCGTGATTTCCCCCCCCCAAAAATGTATATAATATTTTTTCCATATCGAACACTTCTATATGCATCTACTTAAATCAGGTTCAAGTCAAATAGTTAAAAAATAGTTTAACACACAAAAAAAGTTAAAATGCTAAAAAAAAGGCTAAAAAATGCTCACCATGCTAGGAAAGTTGAAGGCAATCAGGTCGGCCAGCCCTGCCACAGATTTATTTTGTCCCTTATTTATTTTTCAGGGAGTTGGGAACCCTAGTCATATCGTATGTAACCCTTGTTCCCTGAAGAAGGGAATGGAGACATCACGTCTCATCGCCAATGGTGCTGTACCACCTCTGAGCGGTCAGGTCAACAGTTCAGCTCCTCAGCGAAAACCTAAAGATGCACTGCATCATTTTGAAAAAGTTTGAAAGAGCAGGGGTTTAATCATAAAAACTAATTGAATTTTTAAAACCATTCACAGTAAGCTACAAAATTATGATTTTTATTCAATGATTTTTTTAAGAGAAATGTGCACTCATGAATTGTACACCAGAGACCGAATCACTGTGATTTTTGTTTTGTTTTTCATTCTGATTGTTAGATTGATGAAGCAGAAGGCTCTGGTAACAGTACCCTGCACATGGTTTGTTATGCTGGGCAAAGGGCAGTAGCTAGTGAGCTGGTTAACTATGGTGCCAGTGTTAATGGATTAAACGTGCATGGCTGTACACCGCTGCACCTGTCTGCTGTTTCCGCTGATGGAGCCTTGTGTCTGGAGCTGCTGGTCAATAATGGAGCAGATGTTAACATTCCGGTCAGTAGACAACTCGAAATGAGCACGGGGATAATTGCAGTGTTTTTTTCTGACCTTTCTTGTTTTGATTTCAGAATAAAGATGGGAAGAGTCCTTTGCACATGGCTGCCATTCACGGACACTTCACCCGTTCCCAGATACTCATTCAAAATAGTAAAGCTACGCTCAAAGCACAAATGTCAAGCACTAGTACTAATTAGACCAGATGTTACAGCAGTATTTTCTTGTTGAGCTTCTGTGAAAGAAAGCACACTGTAAATTGTAAATGGTTATTTCATATTGTTAACTCACATTAACTAAACATTCTTATACTGTCACCAATGACTCTGTGACTGCACTGCACACAATGTATGTTAGGAATGCTCTTGTGTGATTAACTCTCTGTTAATGGATCAAAGTGTCTAATATTCATTTACAGTTTACACAGTAACACAGTTTACAGTTTTTATAAACATGTTAAGGATATTTCAACCTTATAGTGCACACCAGAGGAGAAGTGCCATGCTCCACCAGATGCATTCTCAAGATAGCAGTCCAAAACAATACTGTTTTGATTCATTTTGCTGTGAACAGCACAAAAAGTTGTATATTATTATACAGTATATCTTTAAAATGAAATACAGACTTTATTTATTCCAGAGAAAGGCAAATGTATTAGGGAAAAAATATATATAATTGTAATTATGTGCATTAATAACAATTTGGGACAAATACAATGTACAGTTGTACACTGCATTATGAAAACTATGTGAGTGGATTATGGTATAATAACATTCAAGTTTATATTAATATTCAACGTTAATATTTGTTTGGAGCATGCCACAATATCACTGCTAGTTAAAAATGAAATGCTTCTTTTAACAAAAGCTAAAATTAAATATATTTTGGAGTGACACCTCTCTGGTTCTGTAATTGATTTCATAAAATCTTTACATTTGTGCTGCTATAAAAAGCAACTGAAAGCAGATATGATGCTTTCTGGTAGGAATGGTGTCATATAGTTACTAGTTTGTTTGACAAAGGTTGTGTTGTAAAAGGCATTGCCAATCTTGTAATAACAGTCTTTTGTTTATTAATTTTTCTCTTGCAGGTGCAGAGGTGGAATTTGTTGATAAATATGGTAATACTCCTCTTCACTCTGCTGCTAAACATGGCCATGAATTACTCATCACTTTACTCTTGAATAACGGTGCAGATGTGGCCAGGTGTGTCTTTACAAACTCATTCAAACACAGAGACTACTGCAGCAGAACAGACACTTTAGAGTTTATGTCCACTTCCATGTATGTGCAGTTTAGTCAAACTTAGTATTTAATATGTTCAAATATGTTAAATTTAAGCATATATAAATAATAAGAGAATTATGTTGCTATATTTATATAGAAGGAGCCTTTGAGTTAATTGAAAGTAATTATTGGCTACAGCACGAATGTGATTGTACCGATGGAGACAGAGACATGCGGATCCATATGCATAACTTTATTCATGGTCGGCAGGCAGGGTCAGAGCAACGGCAATCGGAGCAATATAGAGAGAGGGCTGAATCAAAGTCGAGGTACACAGGCAGAAGATAGGGGCTGGCAGCAGTCAAAGAGTAATCAGTATATCAATCCAAAAGTCGAACACAGAAAACACAAACACGGGTAAAAGCAAATCAAAACTTCCACGAGAGTGGTGCATTATGGGATATAGAGTCCAGTAAGCAACAGAGAATCAGATATGAAACAGAATGGAGGGAGTGCCCTGTGGCGGAGCTTGATGGCATTTCCGGCTGAGTTTGTAACAGAGCCCGCCCTTTAAGGAGCGGCTTCCAGACGTTCCCACCAGAGCTGGGAGAGTGAGTAGAATGGACGGTGGAGGCGCTCTCCAGGGTGAAACAGGCAGGACCGTAACAAAAAGCACACAGAGGTTAGTGTTGGCCTCTAGGGCCCAAAAAGTACCTGTTTGGGGTTCATGGAAGGACAGGGATAGAGCCGGTGGATCAAAAACTCCCTAGAAAAGAGCTGGGGGTAGAACCGATGGCGGAGGCACACTCCTGGACGGTGCAGGTGGCCAAAACATCCTCCAGGGTGGCGGAGATGCCCACCTGGGCAGAGCAGAAGGTCGAAACGCCCTCCAGGGCAGAGCAGATGACCTGAACGCCCTCCAGGGTGGAACAGGTGTCGGATTCGCCCTCGAGGGCAGAACATGCAGGACTGAAATGAGGAGCATAGATAGTTTAGTTGAGGCCTCTAAGACCGATACAGTACCTGCTGCTAGGTCGTTCGGGATCCTAGGTTGAACAGGCGTGATAGAGACCCTCCGGGGCAGGGTGGACATGATTCTGAGTTTAGGGAGGATAATGGTAACCGTAGTAGAGTCAGGGCAGGTTGAAGGTCTTTCGGTGGTTTTCATGGCCGGGGTAGGGCAGGACGAGAGGTCGAGGATGGCCTCCGTGACCGGTTTAGGGTTGGACAAAAGTACAATGGTAAATGGCCTCCGTGGCCAGAACAGGACAAATCAAGAGTTCAATGGCCTCTGTGGCCGGTACGGGACAGAACGTGAGTTCAATGGCCTCCATGGCCGGTACAGGACAGAAAGAGAGTTCAGTGGCCTCTGTGGCAGGACGCTTCGGGCTGTGCCTTTGGAACTGGACTGGGGAACGGCTCTCCTGGCCTTGAATTTAATGGGATGGCGGCTTCCCCGGCTGTGATTCAAGAACTGTATTGGACTCCATGGGAAATTGGACTGAGTGCACCACGGTTTTCAAGATTGTGGCAGGGTAAGGCAGGGGTTCAATGGCGCACATTTTGGCAAAGTTCTGGTGAGATTCGCTTTTATAGTGACATTAATGAGTGAGTGATTGTGCATGATGGACAACAGCTGTGGGAGAGTGGTGCATTATGGGATATAGAGTCGAGTTACCAACAGAGAGTCCGATATGAAACAGAATAGAGGTAGTGCCCACTGGCAGAGCTTGATGGCACTTCCGGCTTGGATCGTGACAGTGATGGTTTCAGTCATGACATATTTTCAGTTTATCTTGAGAATATACAACTGCTTATTTAAATTGTAAACTGCTTTTACAATAATTTCCACCATATAGGCGAGGCATTCATGGCATGACTCCATTGCACTTGGCAGTGTTATATGGATTTTCAGACTGTTGTCAAAAGTTACTCTCCTCAGGTAAAGATAATACACAAATGGTAGAATGCATAAGCAATATCCCATTGGTTTGACATTAAACCAGATACAACAAACATTTACTTTTGGCAGGGTTTGATATAAATACAGTGGACAGCCTGGGAAGGACATGTTTGCATGTAGCTGCTTCAGGCGGGTATGCTAAATGTCTACCACTTATGTGATTAATAGTTTGTAAGTTATATTTTTTTAATATACAGTTTATTCAATTTCCTTTGTTTTTCGATTTGTTTACTGACAGGAATGTTGACTGTCTTAAATTGCTGTTAAACAGTGGTGCTGCTCTGAATAAAAGGGACAATTTTGGAAGGTAAAGTCTTTATTAATCAATTAAAATTGATATATATTCACAGTGTGAATCTTGTGCGTGAAAGATTCACACAGGTTCATAAAAAACAATAGTGAAAATGCTTCAATTTATTTTTTGAAATGACTTATATGTAAATCCTCTATGATTTGTGTTACCTCAGTGTGGTTATGCATGAATATATTAAATATAGGAAAATATGTCATGTGTCTATATTAAATATATTTGCATGCAATATAAATTATATGGATTATATACATTTTCAAAATATATACTGCAGTGCATGCATACATTTATATACATAATAAATATACACAGAACACGGACATATATTATGTAAACAAAAACTTTTTTTGGATGTAAGTAATTGTTTGACAGCACTAGTTTGTATTCAAGTACGCTTTTCAAAAAAATCCTTTAACCACACTGAGGTAACACAAATCATAGAGGATTTACATAGAGGTCAATTACTCGTTTAACAGCACTATTTTTATCCATCTTCAATTTACTTCTTCACAGGTCTCCTTTGCACTATACATCAGTGAATGGCTCATATTTGTGTACAGTGGCTCTGGTGAAAGTTGAAGCTGATGTTAATGAATTGGATGGGAATGGATGCAGTCCACTGCACTATGCAGCTGCTGCCCAAACTTCACACAGGTACTGTAAAACACTGATATCTCTGCCCTACTTACAGCTGAACTTTAATATTTTAACATTTTTAAATCTGATAGCTCTCTTAATTTAAATAGTGACATTTAATTTTGGCCATTGACTCTGTGCAATCAAATCGACAATATTCCCTAGAGATTAAGTGCCCCCAAATAAGCAAGCCAGAGAAGACAGCGGCAAGGAACCAAGACTCCATCTGTAACAGAATGGAGAAAAAAAAAAACTTTGAGAGAAACCAGGCTCAGTTGGAGGCCAGTTCCCCTCTAGCCAGACGAAACTAATTAATTTATAAGTTCATGTATTTATTATATTTGTGTTTTAGATATTTTTTGAAGTTTTTCATTTGTATGATTTATTCATTTGCTATAATTGTAATGTATAGTTTAATGCTTTTATTCTCTCTCTCTCTCTCTCTCTCTCTATATATATACTGTATATATATATATATATATATATTGTTTATATATAATTTATTACATTTTTTTGTTTAATTAATTTACTTTATTTCTGTAGTTGTAATATTTATAATGTTGAAATGTGTTTTCCTAATTCGTATATTATTATGTTTTAATTGTATTATTTTTTATTTCTATGTAATAGAAACAGACCTCAATTTCCATTTTTATTTAACAGACACGTGTGTAATCAAAAATGTAAATATTATATTTACAAACCTATATGTTTTTTCTGTGGATAGAAAACTCCCAGTGAAGTACTGGTCTGCCTATTCTGTGAAATTATAATGAATAAAATGCAGACATAGTCCATAGACGTCTTCAGAAGGCGTAGGAAAATATTTTTGGGACCAACTAAGATGTTAATTCTTTCCTAAAAACAAAAACATTACATCCACTGTTGGTGAATTAATGTGAGATGTACCAGTACAAATTCACGTTTATTTCTTCTACTAATTTCCAATTGGATTTACCATTGTGTATGTTTTTCCCCCAGTAGAGTTGAACAGAACTGTCCTGACAGTGAGACTGATGAAGAAGCTCAGTGGTAAAGCATCTTTTGGGATTTAAAAATAAAATGACGAACAGTTTATAAGCTTAATAGTATATGACCTATTATGTGTTACAGGTGTTTGGAATTTCTTTTGCATAGTGGTGCTGATCCAACTCTGCGTGACAGTAAAGGCTTCAGTCCGGTCCACTACGCAGCTGCCTGTGGTGACAGAGACAACCTAAAATTGGTAAGAAAACTCCTTTCATGGTATACCATATAATGCAAATTATGGAATATATGAGTAGAATTTTGTGTGGCTTTTAGTTCGGTATGTAGTTTGATGTTTTTCACACCTTCTTTCTAGACCTGTCTAGTGAAAAAAAACCTTATTAGTCATATAAGAAATCCAGCATAGCTCAGATATGGCATTTTAAATAAATAAATAAAAAAACTGTATGCAAAATGGTAGCACTACATTCTGTTTTGCTGCCCCTAACTTGCCAACTAATGCTTTTAGTATTAGTAGATTGCCTGTCTATCTGCTAACACTTGTGATGGTCTCTCAACAGACATTCTAACACAGACTATCAGTAACTTTGCAAGTACATGTCATCTTATTCTGAACCCTACGAGTCTACTAATACTCTAATGAGAGTTGGTGGACATGTATGTGCAACATTACATACAGGATAGTAAACAAAATAGAGTGAAGCCAAAATAGTTTCTTAAGTTTGACATGTTAGAAAAAGATTAGCATGAGATTGCAATTCCAAAACTGGTAGTTGAAAATTCTGCAGGTATCTACTTATAAAATTGGTGCATAATTGATTAAGACACGTGGGAGAAATAATAACACGTGGGGTGTTAAATAATTTAGCTAATAGCAGTAAATTGATTGCCACAAACCTTAGTCAGTCACAATTAAACATTTAAATACTCTCCTTTTTTGTGTTTGAAAGGGTAACATCTACAAGTGTATATGCAATGAGCTTAGCATAAGACTGCATACAAGCCTTTTCATTACTATTTTTTAAATGGGTTCTTTAAATGTTGACAGTAGTTTTTTTTTTATACTAAAAGAGGATTTACGCTGGTCCACGCTGTTAGTAAATCTGACCCATAATGTTAAAATGTTACAAGTAAACAAGTATTTTTTTCAGAATACAAAAGAAATGAGACACATTGTTACTGTCATACTTTAATGAAACATTATAACTGTGGAGAACTGAGTAGTTTGGTTTGGTTATGTCTGGGAAAATTTGTTTGCTAAAGCCATTTTCTTTGATATTTTGATAACTGCCGGGCACACATTATAAACTAGGCAAAATATAGTTTATGAGAAACTGTTGTGCTCGTTTGACCTTGTATGCCATTTTTTATTTAATCTGACAATAAACCTTTCTTATTAGCTCATAGAAATGTCTTTCAAATGTGTGGAAGATGTGGAGAGTTGTGTTCCTGTAAGCCCTTTTCACTTAGCGGTGAGTACTCTGTCTGTAGTCATATCTCTTTTCTTTCTTTTTCTCTGATGCAGTTGTCAGTGCAGATTGGATGTGAGTTTAAGTAGAATTGAAATGAATTGAAATTCACGGAAATGCCACAAATGTATTTTTTGTTTTCCAAAAAAGGAAAATTTTCAAAGACAAACTTTGAGCCTTGCTTAAAACATAAAAAATAAGCCACTGACAGTTAAAGTAATCCAGTAAATTGTTCTCTCTATAATTTCAATTAAAAATCCAATTCAACATCCTGTGTGTAAAAGCCAATTCTATTCCAAATACTCAAGAACTAATGATGCTAAAACAAAACATGAATTTTCCAAACCCTGATAAATTGTTTCTCTCAGGCGTATAACGGTCACAGAGAAGCTCTTCAGGTGCTGTCTGAAACACTGGTTAATGTGGACATGCAGAATCCCAGGGGTCATACAGCTCTGTATATGGCTGCTCTGAAAGGTCATGGCCCCTGTGTGGAGCTACTGCTGCTTCAAGGGGCCTCGTATGCCATCAGGGAGCACATCCACAGATGGACACCCCTGCATGCTTCAGGTGTGTAAAGTTATTAACATGTAAAGATAAAACAAAGAATCTTTAAAGTTTAATGACTGAAAAGCTAATTCAAAGGTTCAATCAGTTCTCTTACACCGTTCCTGGCTGGTGGAATGATCTTCCCATCACTATCCGAAATGCCAACTCCCTTACAACCTTCAAACGACTGCTGAAAACCCATCTCTTTCAACACTACTTGACGTCATAAAAAAAAAAAAAAAAAAAAAAATTCTCTTAACTCTATCTCTTCTCTCCCTTTCTGGCCTGCACTTGTCTAAACATTGCCTGTTATACAGTATAATGAACACTTCCTAAGTTGTTGTTTGCCTCTTTAGGATTAATTGCTGCTGTTTTCCCCACCTGTAAGCCGCTTTGGATAAAAGCGTCTGCTAAATGAATAAATGTAAATGTAAATAAATGAAGGCACTTTTCTAATATAAACATAATAATACTATAAAATTGTGGTATAGTCTTACTCTTGTGTATTCTTGGGAATGGTACACTGTTATATGGAAACTAGCCATTGTACTTGCATGAAATAAAACGTACTTATACAAGTTATGAAACAGACCGCGACAATTATTTGGTTACATAAGTAGCTGTGTAACAGACAGTCTGCTACAAATACGTAATAGTAGCAGCCTATTACATCTACAAAATTACAAACTGTTCCATAACGTAGTTACATGTTTTATGTAAGCACAATGGCTACTTTGTGAGTTGTGGTAGGGCCAATTTATGAATTGGTACAAGAGACTCTAGATCACATTTTAACTTTTAACCCGCTCATTTTTTCTCATAGCTGCCAATGGTCAAACTGACTGCCTGCTTATGATGTTGAAAAGAGAGGAAACAAATGACATAATTGACCTCATGGACATACATGGACAGTAAGTGCCATTTCAACATTCATTTCACTGATACATTATGACAATATAGAATGATTATACCCTGCATTTACAAAATTAAGCAGAACATCACAGAAAGTGAAGACGAGTCAGTGAGCATCACCTAAGTACTGCTTTAAAGGCCCCAATATACCTCAAACGAAATTGAAGTTCGAAACAGCTGACCTAAGCAAACTTTCTGGGTGAGTTTACTTGAGCTTCCATTGGTCCGCAGCGATTAGGTGAACAATATCTAGACCAGGCAAGTTACTAGCAATATAAAAATACTGGAGTGTTGAATAGCTGAGGTAGTACAAAAATCTCTGCACCTGTACAATCACTCATGGAGAGAATTTAAAGATTCTGAGAGTTAAATTCCTAAAAAAAATTCCAACGAAGCACGCAAAGCGATGTGGAGAAACAAATAGTGAACACTGAACTGAATGGAACTTATAAATGGGAGAGAACAACGATAATTAATGACACACCTGAATATAATGACACAATCAGACAATGGCAGAAATCTAGGTCCCAGAGGACATGGTTAATGAAAACACAAACACAAAACGTCCATGGGTGTGACAATACTGCTGCAGTGTCGTTCTTTCTGTATTCAAATTTAAAAGGTGTGCAATTATTGAAATAATTAACCTTTGTTCCTATCAAAATAAAATCATGACACCACTTAAACTAAAAGAGGTCCAATAATATACCTAGTTTAATAAAATAAATAACATGTTTGTGTTATTCAGATTACTCCAATCCAATCCAAACAACATAAACATCTTAGCATAGTCTAGAGTGATGGTTGCATTTTTGCAGTCCAATCACTAAAACATAATAAAACTATGATAGGTGTCTAAATCAGTGTTTTGGTAAAAATAGCATTTAACAAAATATACTTTGTTTGTGCACCTCGAATGTCGTGATGAATTTTGAGATATTTTCATCAATTGCATTTTGCTCTAAATATGAAACAAAAGTACTCGACTTACTATCATATGCCCTTTCCTTATAAGAACATCAGTCAGCTAGATCAAGCATTCTTTCAGCACTCGGGCAGGGATGACATTAGGGCCAGTAACCTTGCATGGGTTAATTCTTTGTAGAGTCCTATTTACAGGTGCATCTCAATAAATGTCATGCAAAAGGTTATTTATTTCAGTTATTCAACTCGAATTGTGAAACTTGTGTATTAAAATGAATTCAATTTAATTGTGATGATTAAGGCTCACTTTTAACAAAACCCCATCAATTTTCTACAAATTAGACTATGGTGACATGCCAATCAGCTCAAAACAGCCTTCAAAATGGTCTCTCAGTTTGGTTCACTAGGCAGCACAATCATGGGTAAAACTGCTGATCTGACAGTTGTCCAGAAGACAATCATTGACACCCTTCATAAGGAGGCTAAGTCACAAACATTCATAAGCATGTTAACAGAAAGTTGAGTGGAAGAAAAAAGTGTGGAAGAAAAAGATGTACAACCAACCGAGAGAACCGCAGCCTTATGTGGATTGTCTTGCAGAATCGATTCAAGAATTTGGATGAACTTCTCAAGGAATGGACTGAGGCCGGGGTCAAGGCATCAAGAGCCACCACACACATACATGTCAAGGAATTTGGCTACAGTTGTCGTATTTCTCTTGTTAAGCCACTCCTGAACCACAGACAACGTCAGAGGCGTCTTACCTAGGCTAAGGAGGCCCAGTGGTCAATTGGTGGGTTTTTGTTAAATGTGAGCCTAAATCTTCACAAGACTACTTCAGTCTATGAGTTGAATTACTAAAAACAGATGAACTTTTCCATGTCATTCTAATTTATCGAGATGCACCTGTACTTCATATATAAGCAACTGGTCATCTGCTGGTAGGTTGATTTTCATGACCGGGATATGTTTAGAGTATTTGTAGTGTGCAGTAAAAGAAACACTGCTGTCTGTTCCTTTAGTCCTTTCTACACACACTGAGGGTCTCCCTGAAGTGTTCCTGGACCCTCTAGGTGTGTGACTTGTTGTTGATTTGTTGATTATTTCCTTGAAATTGTGATTTTTAATTACGATTATCCCAATTTACAATGAATGATGTTTATTTCATTGTTTGAAGCAACTACATGAACATAAACAAGGTGAAAACATTTTAACTGAAAACCTTTTCTTGATGGCCTAAACCTAAACTCAAATTTCAAGAGTACATTTGATTGTTATTCTTTAAATAAACAAATAGCAAAACTGTGGTATGGGATTATGCTGTACAAAAACTAAAATGAAAACAATAGATAAACCCTTAAGATAAATTGTAGAAAGAAATAAAAAGACATCTTGATCACGCAGAATAACATAAGTGGACTTTGAAAGATGAATTGCCACTTGCAACGATTCCATAATTGTAATTGCGATTAGAAAAATCAAATAATTGTCCCAGGTCTCAGTTTGTTCTTTTTCTTCATGTCATTCATTCCATGTCATTCCAGACAGACTGGATGATGGTGAGATCAGATCTCTTTCTTGAGCACTGGCTGTTGTACAAAGAAAAATCTCACTGGATTATTACAACGACTGACAAGATTAATGTTTGGAAAAGTAAATTGACATTTCATAGCTTCCAGACTTCTACTGGCAAAAGCTGTCCGGCGGGAGCTTTATGGAATGGGTTTCCATGGTCGAGCAGCTGCATGCAAGCATTCAACACTGCAAAATCTAATCTAATTGTCCTGTTTGATGGCAAAGCTCAACGTTCAGTAATATGCTTGGTCAGAATATATGCTTATGCTTAATAGGTTGTGTCCCCCATTTTTCTCTCTTTGTTGCTTTTTGGTGTTTGAAGTATTGCTATTTTTTGGAATCTGTAGGACTCCACTGATGCTGGCTACACTAGGCAGTCACATTGACTGTGTCCACATGCTTCTTGAGAGAGGAAGTAATCCAGACACTGGAGACAAAAGAAGCAACACTGCATTGCATCGCGCAGTAAGTTTGTGTTTGGTTTATGTATTTGAATATTTGCACATTATTGTGCTGTAATTTGACAGTATTGTAAGGAATTTTGAGGTGTGTGGCAGCACTGAAAACATCTCGGTCTGCAAAAGTGAATCATATACTGTGATCTTTAAACTGTACAGCCCCAGAGTTCAGTCATTGCAACTCACTAATCCTACAACATATCCATTTCATTTTAACAGCCCTTCTATGTTTCACATTTGGCAAAACATTGTGAATTGGAATCATCTCCAAACTTAACTTAGGACACTTGGGCTTAAATGTGGGAAAGATGTCAGCAGATCTTAGCTCTCTAGTGAGCACGGGTCAACACATGCAGCCTAATTATAGGAGTCATGGGCTGTGCAAAGGATTTGAAGGGGGTGCTTTGTAAAAAAACACTGGTCAGTGTTTCTGTGAACAAATCATGACTGAATCTTATCTGACCACATTATTATTAAAATATCACCTTATTTATTTATTTATTTATTCTCCTTATTTCATTTCCCACAGAGAGCAACTTTGAATTGCTAAATAATATAATATAAATAATTGCTTTGCTCCATTAAAATGTTTTTTGCCTGGTTACTTGTATTGAATTATTTTAGCTTTTCATTCAATTGGTTGGTGGAATAATACATTTTATACAGGGATTGACATGACAAATCAAGAACCGGTATCTTGTTAATTCTCTGTAACCTACAGTATACTGTTCATGAATTTTATTAGACTAATTTGAACTACATGATAAACAGGACATATTTTTTCACAATCAGTGACATTTGACACATGCCAAAGTAGAACCATGGTTAAACTAGCCTTGCTGACTCCACAACCTATTATAAGAGTGCTTTGCAACTACTGACTGAACTGAAGACAAAAATAGGTCTACTGACCTCTGTAAATACACTGCATTTACAAGCCACTTCCCATTCTGTGACGACAGCTGAAAGATTTAATTATATTCATGATAAAGATGTACTTTGCTGACTGTCATTGCGGTTAAGTAACCAGCCAAAGTTAGAAGGAGCTTTAAAATACAGTAATAGGTTACAGTCAACAATTACTGAATGAATGTCATATTTTGTTGTTAAAGTTGTCGCATTGGTTTTCTTGGCTATACATATTGTGCTTTTTTCTGTACTACTGTACACCCAAAGTGCTTACATATCAGGTGGTCACAGGAATTTCTCCACCTGCTCTGAAAGGTTCAAAAAAGAAAACAGAAAAAGGAGAGAAAAAAAACAATCGTGACCCTGAATCACAAAAACAGTCACAAGTAGCATGGGTATATTTGTTGCAATAGCAAAAAATACGTTGTACTGTATGAGGCAAAATGATCTATTTTTCATTTTCATTTTTATTTAAGCCAAAAGTCCAAGATATTAAGTAAAGAGAGCTAAGAACCTCATTTGGACAACTTCAATCCATCCTATCCAAACAAACCATACAAAAACAACATCCTTTTAGCCACTGATACGGGGGATTTTGTGGCCCTCGTCTCTTTGACTTATCAGCTGCCTTCGACACTGTCAATCATGCAATAGTACTCAATGATAAGTCATTTTCAGTCATTTTTAACTGATAGGAAATATGTGGTTAGGCTAGGAGTTTTCCCCTCGTCAACTTCTTCTCTCCCCTGTGGGCTTTCACAAGGCTCTGTGTTGTCTCCCACTCTATTTTCATTGTACATGCTACCTCTAGGCTCTATTTTTAGGAAACATGGAGTATAATTTAACTTATACACTGATGAAACACAAATCTATTTACCTTTTAAGAAAAAAGATCCCTTGGCCATGAATGTTATCTTGCTTAGATGAAGTTAAAATCTTCAAAACTTCTTATCTCTAAATGAAAAAAAAAAAAAAAAAGAGGTAATAAGTCAAGACCCTGGTGATGGCCGTTCATGCATTTATTACATCGCCTCTCGATTATTGCAACTCTCTTTATTGTGGCATCTCCAAATCCCAAATTGCCCGTCTTCAGTTGGTCCAGAATGCCTCTGCTAAATTTTGCTTAAAAAAGAAAAAAGGGATCATGTGACTCTGCTTTTGAAGGTCCTTCATTGGTTGCCTGTTCCATTCAGGATCCATTTAAACATTTTATTATCTGTTTTTAAATCTTTAAAACCAGCAAGCACCCATCTATTTATTTGAATTGCTTCACCAATATATCCCCCTGAGAAGTCTGAGATCCTGTGATCAGAACCTCTTTTTAATTCCACACTCCAGACTCAAGAGCAGAGGTGACCATGCTTTTTCTGTAACTGGGCTTCATCTTTGGAATGATCTGCCTATTGAAATCCAAATGGCTCCAAGTCTGACTATTTTTAAATCTCTTTTAAAAACCCATCTGTTTTCTATACACAGATACTGTATATGTGTGTGTGTGTACTGTTTTTGTTTTGTTTTCTTCCCTGAAATCGTCTATTTTTAATTTTATGCTGATGTGTCTGTTGTAAACGTGCTATATAAATGAACTAAACCTAAACATCAGTGCAAAGTTGATTTATTCAGCTTTCAGATGATGTATGAATCTCAATAAAAAAAGACTGGTATGTGTGCTTGTAAATGATGTTGGAATCAATACAGTAGATCCTAAAATGAAAGATTTAGTTCCCAAATAGTTTTTAGACATTAAATTATATCAGCGTTATGTTGAGCAAAAGTCTCAATTTAGATAGCTCCTCGAACAAGACATTCTTTCAGAATTGTATTTCTACTTTTTCCAGAGTAGTAACTTGCTTTTTATAGTTCAAATTAAAATGTGGGACAACCAAAAGTACTTGCAATGCATTATTCAGCAAACTGAATTTCAGTCTCTGTGTGTTTCAGGCAGTAGTTGGTAGTGAAGAGTGTGTCTCAGCTTTGCTGGTGCATGGAGCCTTTGCTCTGTGCAGGGACGTTTATGGCAGAAGCCCTTTGCACGTGGCTGCCTCTTGTGGTCATGCATGGCTGTTGCGTCCTTTACTTGATGCAGTATCTCTCTCAGACCCCCTCGATTCTCTGCTAGACTACAGTGCCTACACACCTACTCACTGGGCTGCTTACCATGGTAAGACGCCTTTCCATTCCAGCTGAGAATTTTACTAATAAATTACAAATCTCTCTGCAACATAAAAGTAAGGAAACATTCTGTATTTTTAAGGGCACAATGACTGTCTAGAAGTGTTACTTGAATATAGGCCATCAAGCTTTCAGGAAGGGAACACATTCACACCACTGCACTGTGCACTGTGAGTGAATCTCAGCTCATCTTCAAAACGTCTCTGTACACTTTCCACGATAAGATTCATTTTCTCTTCCTTTTGCTCCAGAATTGCTGGTCATGATGGCGCTGCTCGACTGCTTGCTGAAACTGTGGGAACAAAAATCATAAACCTCATAGATGGCAAAGGAAGGTACGAATGTCTTTTGATTCTTAAAAGCTGATTCCAAAAAGCCACCAATATTTCAGAATTATTGTTGTTGTTTTTGTGTATTGTTATCTGCAGGACTCCCTTACATGCATCTGCGTATGCAGGAAACGTGGCAGCGCTGCATTTGGCACTGACCTGCGGCTCAGATGTTAACTCAGTTGATTATACAGGGCGCTCTGCATTAATGGTTGCTGCTGAGAATGGGCATACTTCTGCTGTGGGTTTGTATCGTTAAACTTGTAACGTCAAAAGAGCTTTGTACCATGTAGAATTGTTGAATATATAACATAGGTTTTAAAGACGTACTACATGTGTAATCTTTATCGAGTAGTCATAGCGATTAGCTCCGACTTTTTTGATTGCAGATATCTTGCTTCATCAGGCCGGGGCAGACCTCTCACTGCTGGACAACGATAGAAATTCAGCACTTCACATAGCCTGTAGAAGAGTAATTAACCCATCACTCAAATGTCCTTTTATACAGCATGCTGGGTACAATGAGTTTCCATTATAAATGATCATCACATTTAACTCAACAGAGTCATGAAATGTGTGCTCTTCTCATTCTGGCGGAAATCGACGACCCAACTCTCATCAATACCACAAACAGCGCACTTCAAACGTGAGCATTCGCACCTTGTGTAGGTGTACATGCATCGATTATTTGGTTACTTTCACAAGTTTTTCCTGTCTTCATACCATTAGACCTCTGCATATTGCAGCAAGAAATGGCCTTGCCACTGTGGTTGAGGTGCTACTTACTCGAGGTGCAATGGTTTTGGCCGTTGATCAAGATGGTGAGTTTCTCCATGACCATAACATTGCCAAGAGAGACAAAAACTATTAACTTTACCATTAGTATTAACTAGTACATACTGTAGATTAGTCTGTGAAGAGACTCAGAAGGCAACTGCTAGTTTAATAACCTCTTTAATGATTTTCTGATTCATCATGTTCTGACAAGTACTAAATTATCTTGCATGTTAATGTAGGTCAGGAGTGCCCAAACTTAGTCCTGGAGGGCAGGTGTCCAGCAGCATTTAGCTCCAACTTTCTGGGAAGTTTCTAGTATGCCTAGTAAGAGCTTGATTAGCTTCTAGGTGTGTCTAACAGAGGTTGGAGTTTAACTCTGCGGCATACCGGCCCTCCGGGAGTGAGTTTGAGCAACCCTGATGTAGGTTTTTGTGTCGACTGCTACATTCAATTGGTCACTTTGTATTTCTGAATTGCCATGTTAACTTGGGTAGCACTTCCAACAGTGGAATCCCATCCAATGAATCATATCAAGCAGCATTTTTGCTTCTGTTTGGACAGAAAAATAAGATGAATGTAAACTTGTCACTATGCCTAAACTAGAAGAATAATGTGCTTCTCTTCTGTCTTCTTTAAGTACAGTGTCAGTGTTGAAGAGAAACTAACTGAAAGTAACACAGATACGAACTTAATGACATTTTATCAGCAGTGTAACAGTAACTCAGTAACTGTTATTTCTAGTAATAAGAGCCGATGAGTATCGATGTATTGTGGAAAACTGCTACTTTGCTGGTGTCACATTTTACTGCTTTGAAATTTTAGGACATATTCCGGCTTTGGCATGCGCACCAAACAAAGATGTGGCAGACTGCTTGGCTCTTATAATTTCCACAATGATGCCTTTTTCTGCTGGCACCAGCTGCGGCATCAGTCTGATGAATCACTGTGGCATTGCTGCATCCCATCAGCCCTTGTCCAAAGCTGTGCCTATACAACTGATTACAGAAGAACCACAGAGCTGAGTGGACATCAAACAATATATTGACTCTGGACTCCTCTAATCTATTCAGAAGGTATTAGAATGTAATTTTTATTGTACAATGCTATTCTTTTAGCGTCATCCAGTATATACTGTGAAATATTCATTTGTAATACAGAACATCTTTAACTGCACCATTCCATTATGTGCTGAATTCCTCCTTTTTATGTAGTCTAAGAAAGTAACTTCTATTACAACAAAAGATCTGCTACTGTTTTAGCATAATCGAGTATAAATGGACAGAAATGTGTTAATTTGTGCTTCAATGTATGAGTACTTTAAATATGAATTTATCATTTCACTTTTATCTCTGCTTATTACTTATACATTTACCAGCTTTTTTTGGACACTTGTTCTGCATATTTGAGGAGGAAAATTGCGAAAAATAAAAGCATAAAATGTGCAAATTACAAGAATAAATGTTTCGCACTCACGGATTATAAGCTTTTAGGTTTGTATGCATTTGAAATCTTATTTTACAGGTATAAAAACTGAAATTCGTAACACTTTTAGCACTTTAATTACCCAAACAAACAAAACTACACAAATGTACAGTACACACAGTTTGTGTTACAGTATCACTTTCGAAATGTATGTGTTTGCCGTAACACCAAGGTAGCACTTTTATTTATTTCAATCCTCATTTCTTGTTATGAACAGTTTTAGTAGACTTGAATCATTATGTCGTAACGTTAATTACAGTAAAGTTGCACAATATGTACCGTGTAAACAAAGCATTGCTTTTGAGCATTGGTTAGCTGGCCGTGCTACTGTGCTTGCACCTGTGTCGATTCTTGCCACCCCAAAGTCATAAGATTTGCAGGTGCACAAACATGATTCAATGGCTAGTGGCTCTTCACTAGTGATCAAACGTTTTGTGGTTTAAACAAGTACACAATATACCGAGTTGTGGATATTACAGTTGCTGAGTTCTAGTTATGGGTTGGCTCCACAATTAGTCCCTACATTCCTCCACTTTGACCCCTCGGGGCCAGTTCGCTGACCTATAATAAATCGGATAGATGAGCATTATCACACTAAGATAATTAGCCAGCCCTAGTGTAACAGAAGGCAATGCTTTTTACCTTAATTTCCAGTTTCATCTTTTTTTTATAGTAATGCAATGCATTTTAAACTCATAAATGGGCTGAAAATGGACTCCTAACTTTCACTGCTGGGACAGTTACTTTTGAACAATCAGTGCTTTGGACACTATTTAAACTCATCTTTTGTAAGGTTTACCAATGTTCGATCAGCAAAGCGTAAAACACAAAGTAAAACAAAGAAGAGTTTATTTTTTCATTCCTTTTTAATTATATCAGAATTTTCTAAATATAGCTGAAAATCTGCAAATAAAAACGTTTTAATGGTTGCATGATTTTAGTTTTTAGGAATAAATGTCCTTACAACTTTTTATTTGGCTTTTCTGTTTCAAAATCTCTCTGTGACGGACAACAATTACAATATAACTTTTATGAAATTGCTGTGAGTCTCATGTGAAACAGGTATTTTAAGAATCCAAGAAGCTCTCTTGTCAAATTGCAATCACTGATCATACAGTTTTTCATTTCCATTTCAAAACTCATCACAAGATGCCTATCTAATGTTTTATGAACTTTTGTCAGCCTGTGATAAAATTACTAACCTTAAGCCATGCAGTATTCTGAGATCTTGAAAACCATATAAAAAAACAGGAAGTAATACCTCTAAAAAAATCTGTGACTTTACAAGACTGGACAACCCATAGAGTTAAACAAATATATTTGTGTGTGTGTGTGTGTGTGTGTGATCCTGGCCCACAAAATCAGTCATGAGTCACATGAATATATTTGTAGCAAAAGGCAATCATTTGGTCAAAAAAAAAAAAAAAAAAAAAAAAAAAAATTTGAATGGCAAAAATCATTAGAAATTTCCTACCGTTTTTCATATTAAAACTTAATATTTGATAAGTAATATG
The DNA here is from genome assembly GCA_032275025.1 of Enteromius treurensis. NCBI lineage: Eukaryota > Metazoa > Chordata > Actinopteri > Cypriniformes > Cyprinidae > Enteromius > Enteromius treurensis. The sequence continues at coordinate 1,431,369 of JAUCMU010000013.1, read as the reverse complement.
CATTGCTAAGTACTTAATTTGGACAGCTTTAAAGGCGATTTTCACAATATTTAGTGTTTTTTTACACTCTCAGATTCCAGATTTTTAAATAGAGATTTTCAAATCTGAGCCAAATATTGTCAAAGCATATTTATTCAGGTTTCAGGGGATAAATCTCAATTTCAAAAAATGGACCCTTATGACTGGTTTTGTGTTCCATATATACAGTATATATACAGTGGGATGTGTCAGTTTGGGCAGCCTTGTTAATCTTCATGATTTTTCTGTATAAGTCGTTGGTTGTTAAGATAAAACATTTTAGTTAAATATATCTTATAGGAGACACACACAGTCATATTTCAGAAGTGAAACAAAGTTTATAGTCTGGAATAATTGTTTAAACAAAATTAGGCGGGTGCATAAATTTGGGCACTGTTGTCATTTTATTGATTCCAAAACCTTTAGAACTAATTATTGGAACTCAGTTGGCTTGGTAAGCTTAGTGACCCAGGTGAATCCAGTTATGAGAAAGAGTATTTAAGGGGGGCAATTGTAAGTTTCCCTCCTCTTTGAATATTCTCTCAAGAGTAGCAACATGGGGGTCTCAAAACAACTCTTAAATAACCTGAAAACAAAGATTGTTCACCATCATGGTTTAGGGAAAGGATACAGAAAGCTGTCTCGGAGATTTCAGCTGTCTTTTTCCACAGTTAAGAACATACTGAGGAAATAGAAGACCACATGCACAGTTCAAGTTAAGGCTCGAAGTGGCAGACCAAGAAAAATCTCGGATAAACAGAAGCAATGACTGGTGAGAACAGTCAGAGACAACCCACAGACCAGCACCAAAGACCTTCAACATCATCTCGTTGCGGACTGAGTCACTGTGCATCGTTCAACTATTCGGCGCACTTTACACAAAGAGATGCTGTATGCGAAAGTGATGCAGAGGAAGCATCACAGCACAAACAGAGCCGCTTGAGGTGTGCTAAAGCACATTTGGACAAGCCAGCTTTATTTTGGAATAAGGTGCTGTGGACTTACAGTATGAAAATAAAATTGAGTTATTTGGGCATAACAAGAGGCGTTATGCATTGAGGAAAAAGAACAAAGCATTCCAAGAAAAACACCTGCTATGGTGCTATAATGTGGTGGTTCCATCATGCTGTGGGGCTGTGTGGCCAGTGCAGGGACTGGGAATCTTGACAAAGTTGAGGGACTCATGGATTACAATCAATATCAGCAGATTCTGGAGACCAATGTCCAGGGATCAGTGACAAAGCTGAAGCTGCGCAGGGGCTGGATGTTTCAACAAGACAACCTTAAACACTGTTCAAAATCTGGTAAGGCATTCATGCAGAGGAACAAGTACAACGTTCTGGAAAAGAGTTGTCCATGCTCAGAAGCCATCAAACCTGAATGAACTAGAGATGTTTTGTAATGAGGAATGGTCCAAAATACCTTCAACCAGAATCCAGTCTTTCATTGGAAGCTATAGGAAGCGTTTAGAAACTGTTATTTCAGCAAAAGGAGGATCTTCTAATTTCATTGGTGCCCAAAATGTATGCACCGGTCTAATTTTGTTTAAAGAATTATTGCACACTTTATGTAAATCCTATAAACTTCGTTTCACTTCTGAAATATCACTGTGTGTGTCTCCTATAAGATATATTTAACTGACATTTTTTATCATAACCAACAATTAATAAAGGGAAATCATAAAGATTAACATGGTTACCCAAACTTATGCATCCCACTGTGTATATATATATATATATATATATATATATATATATATATATATACAGTCAGGTCCATAAATATTGGGACATCTACACAATTCTAACATTTTTGGCTCTATACACCACCACAATGGATT
>JAUCMU010000013.1:1417374-1429411 GCA_032275025.1 Enteromius treurensis | reverse complement strand
AATGTCCCATTACTTTTGGTCCCTTAACAAGTGGGAGGCACATATGCAAACTGTTGTAATTCCTACACCGTTCACCTTATTTGGATGTAAATACCCTTAAACAAATCCATTGTGGTGGTGTATAGAGACAAAAATGTTAGAATTGTGTAGATGTCCCAATATTTATGGACCTGACTGTATATATATATATATATAAGCATTAAGCTTATTGCTTATTGCTATTAAGTTTAGCAATATATGTCTTCAAATAAGACATGACAAATAGCTGCTCACAACCATTTTGAAGTTATTACTATGTGTGCTGATTCATTATTGAACAAAATCATCTTTTGACCGTTCGCCGTGTCTCCTTGCCGTTGCTCACAGAACTTCCTCCCACACCCGGACTTGGTGTCGACCTGTTTCCATTTCCACTGCTTGCTCGTCCACCCGGCTGTGTATTAGTAGAGTTGCCAGAGCCTTGAGAATTCACCCCATTTCCATTTGGAGTGTCATTACCTTCAAAGAATAACATATGTCTGTAGACCAGTATAGTGTAAGAAGACATTACATACATTGGTTTATCAAATAACTAGACTCCCTAAAGAATTCATAATTCTTACTAAAATCATACCTGCAGGGGCAGCAGTGCTGCTGTTTATATTGCTCTGGTCATTCAGTCCCTGACGGGAAACAAAAAGTGAACTACCATGACCCACAGTTAAACATTTTTTAATAATGATTTGATTAATAATTAAGACAGAAATTCATTTAGACATACCGTTTTATTAATCTGGGCCACATATTCTGGATTTGGCTCACTAAAGTTTGGCACCTCTGAATACACCATGCAGAATCTTACAAATTAGATACAAAACATTAATTAAAAATTAAACATTTTGGGCAAGATGCAATTTAATATATGTCATTGTACTTACTAATATTATAGCTTTTTAATGCAAAGCAATCCATATTGAAATAAGAACACGAATAAGAACGATCATGATAATTACAAAAGAATTACTGATTAAATGATACTATAATCAATAATCAACTTACTCTCCAATCTTCTGTAATTCACCCCCCCTTCCAGTGTACAGCGTCAAACAGCCTTTAAAAACTGAGGCATAACTGCGGCAAAATACAAATGTACTGTGAATAGTTCTGTGGACGCTAAACTTTCACTTTTAGTCTTGTATATCAACAGTCTTAGCCATATTTACTATAAAATTATAAAACTGTTTACTATAATCGACTGTTTACATTATTACAGAATAATGCGTCTTTTTATTAGCAAAGTCAGCATATGTTCAAATGTCTGAAAGAAAATGTTTGATAGACTTTCAATGCGTATCACTGATTAATCACAGTCTCACCCTTTGGTAAGTCTGATGATGTCACCAGCCTGGATGAGGCCTCCGACTTCATCCCAAACAGATATACTGATGCTGCCCGTCTTGTCTGCCACTTTACATGTGCGCACCTCATGACCGTCTTTGGTCTTCGTCACTCGTCCTTGAATGAGAAAGTTTGAGAGATGATTCAGATCTTGATTCAGAGTCCAGATGACTACTGTTGAGATTCAACTGTTACAGTACACTAAAGGAAACATAATCAACTGTGTTTATTGCATTATTTCAGATTCATGTTTATACCACCTGTATGAATGTTAACACTATTTAATAAAATATACAATTACTGTGAATTAATTTCATTTTTTTTTTTTGGTTTATTTTTAAATGGTAAAATTCAAGCAACCATATCCGCAGTTAAATTTTATGGATTTTTTAAAAATGTATACTACATTAATTAATATACTTCAATATATTTAAAAAAGTAACTAAAATGCACATGAAAAATGGTGCCAATGACAAAAAGACATATATTTAAAAACTATAATGCATTAAGCTATTATTAGATGCATTTCAGTTATTCTCGAAGTTCAGTATGGTGGGGATGCTATTGCTGGTTTCTGTATGATTCTTTTGGTTTTCCTGATATGTCAGTCACTTTATATAAAATAGCATCTTCTGAATGATCCAATGTTAATGGAGTTAAATTATTATTATTATTTATAATGTTTTTCTTCCAATTTTTTTTTAACACCTGTTTCCAGCACGATGAAGATGACATTGAGATTCTTGAGGCCAGGTTTAATGTCCTTCACATGAGTCTCTGTGCTCATGATCACTCTGCTTCTTCCCAAATCCTGCAAAAACTGATGCACAACATGTCAGTGAAGATCTGCTGCATTTACACTCACAATTTCAAATCACATGCATGACAATACAAATTAAGCATGCATGTATGTAGATACTTTTTTTGTTAAACATAAATTAATTTCGCCTTGACGACACAAGCACGTGCAACGCTGACAGCTGACCAACTATACTAACGCAACACATTTTCAAAGCAGGAAACTAATGAAAACACTTACTGGTTAGCACTGAGCTATGGCTGCCTTTTCTCCCTTAGTAGTAGCCTACTAACGTTAGTTCTCGACATCTGCAACACTTTGTGAGAATAATCTTGAACAGACTCACTGCTAGTGATGTTGTTTAAGGCGCGAAATGTTCTGACAGCTGTCAATCATCACAGTTAACGTGGGCATTCAACTACCGCTTACAGTGGTGGACGTTATTTTTCCTAAAACGTCATGACGCAATGTTTTCCGTGCGTCATGACGTATGCTTTTAACACGTTAGAAGGGGAATTTAATCCCTCATTCATTTGAGTAGAGGAAGTTTTCGACTTGTAAGGTAAGATTGATTAAAATAAGTGTGTTTAGGGTGCGTTTTGAAGTAGATGTTATATGAAGGCATACGCTGTAACAACAAAGAGTAAACTCGCCGGGCAAATTCGGATGTGAAAATAACAGGCGCTATCCAATTTAGAAATGTCATAAATTAAAGCAGCTCGGGATTTATTCATTTATTTAGTTGAAAAACAATTTTTCTTATTAAATTTAAATTAAACGAATTCTTAAATTTGTAAAGTTTGGCATTATGATTTCGTCAGTGGTTTTGCATAACAATATGCTAATGTTTATTTGTTTCATTGTTTTGCTGTGCTTCTAACGAAGAAGCACAGCAAAACAATGAAACAAATAAACATAACTGACGTTTAACAAGGTGTCATTACCATAGTGCATGTTACAGTAATTATTCACTTGTGGATAAATAAAGATGTTTAGTAATTAAAACACCTTCTTTTAATCATATATTATATCAGTTTGCCATTTAAATGTCGTTGTTTAATTTCCTATTAAGTGGTTGTGTAGTACATTAATATATTGACTATGCGTATTGACCTTTCTCCGTTCTTATTTCTCAGGTTGAGTGATTTAGGACAAACAAAATGGCCACAGAATCTGATTTAGAAAATGAGATTAGCCCCATTGACTTCATTCAGCTGCAGGAGTATATAGAATGTGAGTGTCTTTTTTATAAAGTATCAGATCCAGAATATTATGAGAAATAATTAGGCTCATGCATAATACAATAACAAAATAAAGCATTAAACAGACGTTTTTATTGTAAGCATGCGGCTGACAAAAGGTTTTTCATTTTTTCAAAAACAATGTTTTGATTTTCTTTGTTTTGAATTTCCTAGACAGCAGAATAAAGGCAAAAGACACAATGAAGGAATTTCATACTGGTGGAAAGCTGGTCTACCACAGGTTTGGAGATGTAAGCTAAACAATGCCTCTTGTCCATGATTAATATGATCATCATGTTCAAAATTATATTACATAATATTTAGCTAGATTTTGGTTAACCTTAAAGCAGCCTACAACTTAAAGTACATAACTTAAAATAACGAATGGATAAATTAATTAATTTCATTGAATTCATTCAAAAATTATTCAAATAATTAAAAAAAAAAATTAGTTTGCTTAATCTATTAATCTTCAAAAGAATTTCTGAATTCTCTTTGCGTTTTCCTCACTAAAGCACATAGATGCAACAGGATTTTCTCTGTTCCTCAAGATTTATCTTGAGGTTGAAGATTTTCCAGCTGATCTCTGCCAGCGTCTCTTCTTGTATTTTCAAAGATCTGAGCAGTCTTGTCCTGACCAAAGTCTTCACACCAAAGATGGTAAGCCGTTTTTTTTAAGCAGTCATCTTGAACTACAGAATTTAAGTAAATGTTTCAAAATACACTTGTCTATTGTCTTTCTAATCTCTTCACATCTAAACTTCACAGAAGATCTAACACCTTGTTTAAATATATTATAGTGCACGGCACGCAGGGCAAGGACGTGATAATGTTCTACGGCACATGGACTTTTTAAAAATATTTGTCATAAATGCAATACATGACAATGCAATTTTAGATTGTGAAAACTAATAATTTATCATTTAAAAGGTAAAATATATAATCAATGACAGTGTGCAATCATCTTCATCTATAACTCACTTCTGTATTATGAAATCCATTGTTCAGTAATTATGCACAGAAATATATTTATAGTAGGTAATTGTGTTCTTATAGTCACTGAAATTAAATTGTGCAAGTATATAATGATTTTTGGGGGGGGTTTACCAGTGGTGGGGAGTAACTAGTTACAGTACATGTGACAAGATTATGTCTTCCTTTTTCAGGTTGTGTCTCTCTTAAAGCTGTGTCTTGTTACTTTTCCATATTGGAGGATGGAAATCCACGAGAAAAACTAGAGTGTAGGACATTCATTGGCTTTAAATCTGTAATATCACTAATACTATGTATTAATACCACACAATGTAAAATGTTTTGAATAATATCTTAATAATGTAAATGATTATATAAACTTGTAATTGCATAATTATAACACCTATTTGGCAGACACCTTCAAGTTATATGATAAAGATGACAATGGACTTCTTGATAGCAAGGTAACAACTGGCATGCTTTCTTTATTTCTATGTAATGCTACTCTCTTAATAACATTGCAGCTTACTTAGGTTTAAATTAGCACACTAACATGTCCAGTGATCTCCTCTTATAATAGGTTATTATTAATATTTATTTTATATGTATGTGTATATATTTATTTATTTTTTCTGTTTGTTTAAAAGGAAGTTGAAAAAATTGTTACACAGATGATGCAAGCTGCAGAATACCTTGGATGGGATGTGAAAGAACTAAAGCCAGTAAGTTCATACATGCAAATAAATCTAGTCATGGAGTGTACGTTGTTTCAGAGCTAATATCTGGATTCATCTGCCATGGATAACTCCACCACATTTTATGAAACGTTTTCCTAATCAGAGTGACCATCATTGGGAAATCATTCAATACTATGTACAGCTGTCTTTGAAGATGACATACAGTGGCAGTTTATTAGCCGGCACACAGTAAATTAGATTTAATTACATTTCTTTTTTTACTTGTGCTAATTGTGAATAGTTCATCTATCTGTATGTTTATGCAATTCTTTGACCTTCAGATATAATCACCATATCATTCTCTTTCTATATGGCTCTTCTCTGCATAATCACCATTCTTTTAAAACAACATCCATTCACCATTTACAATTAATTGAACGTCTCATGCCCTCCCTTATTTTATCGTTGAGCCCATCATCCTCCATGAATATCAAGTTTCCCATTCTTATTATCCCATATCGCCCTAATATAAGGACATTTTTTTCTTTTCCTTTTTTTAGGTGCTTAGAGACATGCTGAAAGCCATAGACATAGACAGTAGCGGTACTGTAACCCAACAAGAATGGATACAAGGTGGCTTGAACAACATTCCTCTACTGGTCTTGCTTGGATTAAAGGTGAACAATCTAAAATGTTCTTTTTTTTTGGTCAGGCTTCTATGTTTATGTTCAGTTTTTTACTATAACTTATTCATTGCCATCAATTTAATGACTAATATTACTAAACCTACACAAAGAAAGAAAAAAAAAAGAAGCAAATTTGAGAAGAAAATCATACTGCATTTTTGTTGTGGCTTTTGCATTTGAACTCTGATAAATATAAATGTTTCCTTTTTGAGATGCATCTGTATATATTTATATATGTATGTGTAATGATACACCAATGTTGTCACATTATGTGGAATTTGTTAGTTATGTTTTGGGTTTAAACATTATCTTCAGGTTGCTGAAAAAGATGGCCAGCATGTCTGGCGGCTGAAAAACTTCAACAGGCCCACATACTGCTTTGTCTGTCAGAACATGATGTTGGGCCTACGAAAACAGGGCTTGTCATGTAACTGTGAGTTTATGAATCATAATCTTTTTAATTTATTTCATAATGCTGCTGTTTTGTTACTTTAAATGCTTGAGCTCTTGAAAACAGAATGGATTCTGATTGGCTCTAAGCATTTTTAGAAAGAAATTTCCTTCATTTTAAGGATCACTTCTCACTTTGAACTAGTAGCATTCTATTACACATAACCATTAATAAGCAGAATTGTTTTCTTTTTACAAGTTAATAGAGAATATGTGTTCCCTATTCTAAAGTGTTACAGAAAAAGCATTCTGAAAGTGATTCCAGTAATATTGTTCAACTATTGTACAACTTCACTATTCTTTTACATTTAGAACAATATCAATATCATACATGTATCATACTGTCTCAGAACCATATTAGAACTATGGCTATCCCCATAGGTGCAAATCCATAATCTATTTCAAGATCCCCAAGATTTAGTAGATATTCTCGGCAAGTAACAACGAACATGTATTCAGTATGATTTCAGAGCATAACAAGAATAACCTAAGAATACATTTTCTTTGTCTATGTCCTTACTTGTGGCTTTTTTATGATTGACATTGTATTGATTTCTAGTTTGCAAATACACTGTCCACAGCAGCTGTGCCAACAAAAACCACACACCGTGTGTCAGGACCTTTGTCAGGTGCAAATCAGAGACAGGGGTGAGAAAGCATCATGGTTTCATAGTTCATAAATTACGATGTACCATACAGTAACACCTGCATGCTAATATTTGCTAATAGCACATTAAGTTCTGCATTATGTAACGTTTACTTGCTAATGATGAAAAAATTAACAATTGTTGGAAATGTACCTTTCCAAAACCTGGCCATTACCAGTGCATTTTAAAAATGGGGTCCTTTACATCACAAGTAATCCACATTCTCCAGTTTATCAATGAACTCATAAAGGGAAATGCTGAAAAGTGTTTGTTAGAAACTAATTCAGCATTAGGGAATTTTGCTTCCTCCCGTGAAAAATTCCATCCCCTCTTGTCCTTTCACATCAAAATCCATTGACATATTTAGTTATAAGCCTGTAAACTGGTTAAACTGTATGTTTCTGTTCTGATTCAGACCAGATGGCTTTATCGCTGGAGATGTGGTAAAGGACTTATTTTTAGCCAGAAGCAACAGTTAAATCATCTTAATGAAGAACTCTTAATGTTTTTAAAAGAAACGCACAGCTTTTTGCTTGACAAGATGTTTTCATCAGCTGTTTGTACGCTCGTTCTGGGGAGCAACTGTTACTCTGTTACACTACAAATCTGCTTCTCATTCACTGAGATTACACATTTAATCTCACATTAAGTACATTTTCATGCAAGTTCATGCTTGGCCTGCTTTGTTTTGCTTTACTAGTGTTCAGTTCACGATTGGATCAGTGCTGACTGTGAATCCAACAAATGTGAGATTTGCCACAAAAAGATTAAAATACTCACAGGAAAGAGCTGCGCGTGGTGTCATCGCATGGTAAGTGCAGATTGCTTTTGTCCGGATCAACCACAATTAACTTTTATTAGGTGTTTATTTAGTTGGTTGTTTTATTTTGAGAGATCTGGTGTTGTGTGTTGATGAATGTAGCGCCACAGTGACTGTGTTCCTCTGGGCTCATCACACTGTGATTGTGGACTATTACAGCATCACATCCTTCCACCATGGGCCATATGTGCTGTAAGCATCAACTAGAACAATAGAAAATATTTTTTTAGTAATGATGTTGTTGTTGAAACTGCTGCTGCTGCTGTTGATACATAGGCAGTTTTGCTAGAACTATTACGGCATTTTGTATAGATGGATCCAGTTGACTCTAGTTCAGGAAGCAGTCTGGGAGAAAATTACCTGGTGAACATAAATTCAGATGGACACTTTCTGCAGGCAAGCAGACATTTACATTTAAACCGATCTAGAAAAAATTAATTAGATGTGTTTTAGTATTACAAAATGTAAGGTAAATGTGCATGCATGTGTTTTAGTTTATTCATTTTCCTCTGTCTGTTTAGATATTTCCTGTGAAGGACGCACACCCTCTCTTGGTATTTGTAAATCCAAAGAGTGGTGGAAAACAGGGAAAGAGGTTGTAATTTCTATTTACTCTATTGAGTTAAAAAAAACCTGTTCGTTGAAACATTTATTCATGGCTGTTTGAAACACATATGTTTACATTATCATAATAATTAAGTCTGAAATGACGTGCTATATGGCATTATCTGGTTGGTTGTAGGGTGTTGAGAAAGTTTCAGTACCTCCTCAACCCACGACAGGTGTACAGTCTTGACAATGGACCAAATCAAGGGTATGATTTATAAATGATGTAGACAAACACTGTTATAGATACATTTTGTAATTTAGCAGATGTTCTTATCCAATGCGACTAACAAATGCTGCAAATGATGACAATAAAATTAATCAAAACCAACAAAAGAGCAATGATAGTCTCGGTTAGCCTAATGCAGTACACGTAGCAAGTTTTTTTTAATTTTTTTTTTTTATATAGTACAATAAAGCCCATGCATGTCTCTGAATGTGTATACAGGCTCCAATTCTTTCAAAATCTTCATAAATTCAGAGTCCTGGTCTGTGGAGGAGATGGCACTGTTGGGTGGATTTTGGATGCTATTGGTGAGAAACACAAATTTATGCACAAATCCATACCATGATTTGTCATGGTATGCAAACAGTTCTTTAAATACCATAGTATGTTTTTGCCCATTGAAACATAGCAGACCTATTGTTTTGTTTTATTACTTCAGATAAAGCTGATATGGTGATTCGGCCTCCAGTTGCAATCCTTCCTCTTGGGACAGGAAATGATTTGGCACGGTGTCTGCACTGGGAAGGGGGTGAGTTCAACAGGGGGGTTTCCACATGCTCTCTTCATGCTGCTTATTCAAGATGTGCATGTTTGACGCTACACCGAGTGAATCGTCACATCATAGCTACTGTTTTCTGTGATAATAGCAGTGGCGTGGTCTCTGCTATTTATTCATGTTAAAAATGATTTTTAGCGCTATGTCTTTAAAGAAACCAACCATAATATGCCACAAATAGAATTCATGTTACTATATGGGACATGATTTTTTTAAGGAAGTAAATTTCAAACCAAATGTACTATCTGCTATGTAAATATTTCAGACCCAGCTATTGATTTATGAAGGTGCTGGGAAACCCCCCACAAATGCACAATATATGTTGGCAAATCAAGTAAATGATCATTGTAACCATGCTGTGAAGCTGTACTTTATCAGACTGTAAACTCACATAATGCATAAAAACACATATACTTAATGCACATGTCCTAATTCTGGAGGGTCACTGGCCAAACAACATGGTTGATGCTGTGGTGCTCATCAATTTAATTTCTTTAATTTAAGAATGAATCCCATACATGTTGGATTCAACAGGTTATGAAGGCACTGATCTGACAGAAATTATGAAGCAAATTGAAGAGAGTACACCGGTACAGATGGATCGCTGGAGTTTGCAAGTCATTCCTGCGGATATGGCAGATGAGGGCGACCCAGTGCCAAATGATGTCATCAACAACTATTTCTCCGTTGGTGTGGTGAGTGCCTTTTAATTTATGGATTTTATTTTAATGAATGGATTTTGGGTCATTTGGCTCTTAGAATGGGGGAACTCTTTTTCTGTTATTGGCAGGTGTATTGCATTCATGTCAGTAATTTTGGTAGTTCCTTCAACAGGATGCCTCTATAGCACACCAGTTTCATGTGATGAGAGAGAAGCATCCACAGAAGTTTAATAGTAGGTCAGGATCTGAAATGTGTTTTGATGTTGTTTTTTGTTGTTGTTGATTAGTTCAGTTCTAACTGTCCTACATTTGTTTTATGACATGAAAGAGCCAGAAATAAGCTGTGGTATTTTCAACTTGCAACATCTGAGACCATTTCAGCTTCCTGCAGGAACCTCAAGGAATGTCTCACCATTGAGGTAAATGATTTTTTAATTATTAGTCGAACAAGATTGACTTTTCTTACCCTAAGGTATACAAACAAAGTCATTAGATGTTGTCACCATCATTGCCCAGGAAAAAGATGGACACACATTTTATTTTAATAAGGAACTTTCCCCATCAAATGACGTCAAATAAAGTCACAAATAAATAAAGTTATATTTGTTATGCATATCTTTAAGGCATTTAGTTTAGACTTTCTTAAACAATCTACTACATTTCTTCTGTTGTCTGATTGACAGTTTATATATTTTTAGCAAGTTAAAGGCCTTTTTGTATTGTTCAATAAACTCTTCCATTTGAAAACAAAAATATTTCTGGCAGGGTTAATGTGTTTAGCTAAACTAATAAAATAAACCTATTCTGTAAAAAACGATACACAGAACAACATGTGAAAGGTAATTGAAACATTCTTGCATACAAACATTGTAATTAAATTGTAAAAATGTGTCCAGATAAAAAAATGACAAACCTGACATTTATGAATAAATGATCTCTCTCTCAATAAAGTGTTTTATAATGAGTTTGATTAACCGTAGTGTCACTTTCTCTGTAGTGTTGTGGAGTTCCAGTTGAACTGCGCAGCCTCTCGTTGGAGGGCATTGCTGTCCTGAACATTCCCAGCATCCACGGGGGTTCAAACCTGTGGGGAGAAACAAAGAGTACTGAGAAACTAAAGAAGAGGCAGGAGGTCACCGTTGATCCTGATGCTCTTGAGATGTGCTCACAGGGTAAACTAATGCTTATTACGATTAAATTCACCAACAATTCTAAGGTTAAATGTTTACTTAAGAGGGTAAGTTTACCATTTTCTGTTGACATTTATAAATGCTAGAGTTGTTATGCTTACACTTGGCAGGAGTGAAATTATTGAATTAAATAGGGTCATGTACCTTGATTTTAAATACTATATAATTCATGGTTATTTGATGATGCCTTTGTTGGCAAAATGTCACCATCATCAATTACACTAGATGCTGTTTATACTTGTAGACATGAATGATAAACTCCTGGAGGTGGTTGGGCTGGAAAGTGTTTTAGAAATGGGTCAGATTTACACTGGCTTGAAGCGTAAAGCACATCGTCTGGCTCAGGCTGCTCACATCACTATCAGGTAATATGAGGGGCGGTATACAAACACTAGTGAAATTAACACTTCCATCAGCATCAGTAAAAAGCTTACAAGCACTAGTGAAGACATTGTTCAGCGTTAGGAAAACTCTTTTTGTATGCATTATTAAAAAACTTGTTACTAACAATAATGTACGTATGGCCTATACAGCCTCTCGTACGGTAAATGTATTTTGCCATATATTGTACTGATAAAAACATTGTTGATTTCAAGTTATTCAAATATTGTATGTATTGCATTGCTTTTTCTGCTCATTTCTCTAGAACATATAAAACTCTGCCCATGCAGATTGATGGCGAACCATGGATGCAGCCTCCATGTACGGTAAGTGGAAAGATGATCTACCATGCTTCCAGTTAGTGTGTCATAGCACGTTTGTTTACAACGATTTTTCATTCATTGAAATGTTTCATTATGCGTTAATTGTATGAAATATGTTATAACGCGGTTGTCACTTTTACATTATATTTACATTTAGTAATTTAGCAGACACTTTTATCCAAAGGGACTAACAAATGAGGGCAATGGAAGCAATCAAAATCAACAATGAGATTGATGTGCTTTAACAAGTCTCGTTTAGCTTAACACAGCGCATGTGTAAAGATCGGCGCGCTGTGAGAGCTCGCGCTCTCGCTTCCTCAACAAACAAGGCGAGGCACGGGCACGGCAGGCAGGACACGGAGGCAGAACTGAATTAAACTAAACTTTAATAAAGAAAACAAAGAACACGGAGGAAAGTGCGGAG
>JAUCMU010000013.1:1399088-1417274 GCA_032275025.1 Enteromius treurensis | reverse complement strand
GAAAATAAAAACACAGATGACAGACATGGAACGCCTGGAGGGCGTGACAGCATGTAGCAAGTGTTTTTTTTTTTTTCAATTATATGAATAAAAAGAAAAAAGAAAGATTAAGCTAGTGTTAGAGGCCCTTTTTTGATTTTGTAAACTGTATAATAAATAAAAAGAAAGCAATAGATAGAATACAAAAGGATTAGAGAATCTAGTGTTAGTTTTCTTAGTAAATAACTAAAGTGCAAGTCTAATGGGAAGTTTTTTTAAGAATAGAATAGAGGAAAACTAACAAACAACTGAACAGAACAATGGGTAATCAGTATCTAAACAAGAGATAACCAGAAAACTAAGCAAGGCACAGGTGGCAATTATAAGACAACAAAGAATGCTAAACCTAAAGGAGAAACTGGGAACAGACAAAGAAACACAAATGAATTGCCATTATTTAGGCTTTCCCCAATGCGCTTCTAAACATTGCTTTTAGCTGCAGGTAAAGAAATTTTTCACACCTGTAATGTGACTGCGATGTTTGCTCCGCATTTTATCTTGGGGTATGAAACGGTTAACACCACTTTGCTGTGTTAATCCCGCATTGTGGTGGTTAAGTTTGTTCAGTGTGAAACGGAGCTGTGTGTGCTTGTTGCTGCTAGATGCTCCACAACAGACATCCAATCAGTAATTAAGCACATCAATGTGAACTTCTGTGATGACTTCTGGAAGCGACCTACAGTATCATTTCCGAGATCAGGATGCAACTGTAAACAATGATGCTATTGTATTAAAAAAAATTCTAATTCAAAGAAATATTAACAGGCTTTATTCCTTTTGTACACTTTTCCTTAGTTTTCTTGTCTTTGTGCATCTCATAAGGCTTAAAATGATTAAAGACCTATGTGGCAAGACTTTTTTAATAACTTTAAGATTCTCACAATGCCACACACCGGGATTTCAAGAGGGAATCCCCCAGAAGCCACGGCTAAAAATTTGCTGCAAGTTTGCCATGTTGGTTCTTTTGAAAGCACAATGCCATATCACCCTTTAGCCCAAAGCTGATCGTCCACTGAAGCGAAGCAGGGTTGAGCCTGAGGTGGCTGACAAATACTTTCATGTCAATTTTGTTATTAAAGATATTAGATGGTTCCCTCTTCCTTCTTCCATTAGTCTTGAACTTTAAATCACTCTGTGGTGACCCATTCTTTAAGGTTTTGAAAACCACATCCACAACCACAGCTTCAGTACTCGCTCCATCATTTATACTCACATTCACACTCTAGATCTAATTATTGATGAATGAAAACATACGGAATAAAGTGTATTTCAAGCTGCATTCCGTGGAGTGATATTTATAGTGTATGTATATGTACTTCCTGATTAACCTAAAACTGATTTCTGTTTTTCTGTAGATCCATATCGCACACAAAAATCAGGCTAATATGTTGATGGCTCCTGCTAAATCACTGGGATGCTTCCCCAAGTAAAACTGAAGCTCACAGCTCAGAAGATAAAGTTGATGAGAATTGAGAATATATTTTACATTATACCTTTTGTAATTTAAACACTGTATATTGTAATATCTTAGATTTTACTTCTAGTAGCCTATATAAGATCTATTTTTAAATTATGTAATTATATTTATTTTTTGTGTTTAGCTTTACTGCTAATTTGGTTGACACATACATTGTATTTTCTGTTCTTTTACAGAAACCTTTTACAGTAGTAGTTTTAGTTTCACACACGATTGTGGGAAAGTTTGTGTTTGGTAACATTTCAACACGGCTGTACACATCTGCACACATTTTTTAAAAATCACATAAATTATGTATAGTGAATTAATGAGTCTTTTCAGACATTTTTAATCATGTTTGACAATGATAATGTCAGTTCTTCATTATGCTGTCACTGTATTGTTATAAAAATAAATAGATTGTTCTTGTTAGCTATGTGTAATGTTTAAGTACACTCGTCCTTGTAGCAATGGAAGTAATGCATTTATTAAATAATCATACAGTGCTATATCCTAGATAGAATATGATGCAAGTTTTCCTCACTGAAATGTTCTCTAATTCCTGTTGTTTTCAGTTGTGACTGAACTTCACTGATCTCTCTCCCTCTCTATAAATATATCTATTGTAGGTCATAGCTGAAATCACAGTGCATTATTCAAATATGAAAAATGCGATGTATTTGGCTACTATATAATAATTAAAATAGAATAATTTGGAGCTCTCTAAAGGTATCACTGTGACAGTTGCAATTAAATATCAAAATGAATGAAAAGATGTTTTTTGTTGTTGTTTTTTTTTTGCCTAAATATTAACAAGATTATTGCCAATCTCTCTGGAGCGTTCAGACAGTTAATATGGATGAGCTACGTTTATTTGCGCTCTTCTAATTGGCTATATTTTCAGGGGCCGTCTCTCTTCCAGCCAATTAGTAAGATCAGGTTGGTAAACGTCACAGAGCCTCATTAATATTAGTGTTGTTTGGTCACGTGATGGATCTCACCTGTCATTCTAGAACTCGGAACACAGGCGAATCGGAACTGAAATCTGCATTAAGAACAGTATGATATTTTTCCAGCATGCTGCGTTAATTTCTAAGGGATAGCTTCTTTTGTTTATTTGCCTCTTATTCTAAATTAACTCGTTATTAACACTAACAGGAGATTAGAGCTATTGTGATCATGGGTGCTGTGTTGGGGACCCTGGCTAGTTGGGTAA
Organism: Enteromius treurensis; assembly: GCA_032275025.1. NCBI lineage: Eukaryota > Metazoa > Chordata > Actinopteri > Cypriniformes > Cyprinidae > Enteromius > Enteromius treurensis. The sequence continues at coordinate 1,414,563 of JAUCMU010000013.1, read as the reverse complement.
GTCGGTTTACTGTAACCTATAAATTCATGTTTTGTTCAGACTGTAATATAATTAAACTTTTCACGATTCAAAGACATTTGATTAATGTGCAATGAAAGCAGGACAGGTCAAGAAAATCACCTGTTACTTACGTTCCTGCTTAACTGGATTATATTGTTTCCTCTGACAGTCAGCAGCGAGGCAGTTCAGTTACGTCACGTCAATTACGTATACAGGTTTATAATATAACACAGCATAATATAATATAAAAGGTCAGTAATTAAGAATAATATAATAACAGATGGAATCTACAGAATAATATTTCATATTGTTAAACACATTTATTCTACATAATAGGCTACTTTTTACACGCACACTGTAAAGCTGCGGTTCTCTATCTACAGCACCGCACACAGTGGACGAAGTCAGAGAACAGAGACGGACGAACGTGACCGTGCTTGACAGTCACTATTCTACAGAACATGATTGATATTATTAAGCGTGTGAATTCTATAGAATATTATCCTGTATATAACACTAGCCTATTAAGAATATTCTGGGTTCTGTTAAACACATACTCCAGAGATTATTTTTAATTTCAGGTGTGTTGGCCATAATAATAACTTCCAGCACATGGTTTAGCTGCATGCCTTGTGAACATGGCTTCTCAAGGTGACAGTAGTATTAAGTTGTTTACAACAGACTGAGCTCAGACCTCACATCAGCTGCTTTAAATCTTACTGTCTAATTCATAAACAGTATCTTTGCCTGATAAACCTGCTGCTGCTGGAGACATAAGTCCATCTATCAGTGTCCTCAGTGTGCACCTCTCAAACAATACTTCTTGCTTTTAATACAGAAAGTCTTTTTGCATCAGAGCCCATAATCTTGATTGTCTTTATTCAATCATTCTATAACAAAAAGCTGCAAATAGATTTTTTTTCTCTTCTACTCTTTTTTTCTTAAGGTTTCTAGCCTTTGCAACCGTGCAGCATGTCTTAGGTGCAGATGCTGCCCACAGATCAAGAAGTCTATTGTAACCCGAATCATGTATGCCTTCCTCCTTTTGCTTGGTACCATTATTGCCTGTGTCATGTTGTCCCCTGGTGTTGAACAACAGCTTAAAAGAGTAAGAATGAATTATTCTGAAGCATTAGTAGAGTTAGAAATAATCCAATAATTTGTGTAATGTAGACCAAAAGGGTTTCTTGCATTGTGTTGAAATTATTCGATTTTTGTCTATGATGCTGCGATATGTTTTATGGTTTAGCAGCATGCTAAAAGGATTTGAATTTCTTTGTTCTTAGATCCCTGGTTTCTGTAACGGAGGAGCAGGATCCAGTATACCAGGAATTGAAGCCAACGTTCAGTGTGAGATTTTTCTCGGCTATAAGGCGGTGTACCGGGTTTGTTGTGGCATGAGTTTGTTCTTTCTCACGTTCTCCCTGCTCACGATCAATGTGAAGAACAGCCGAGATCCCAGAGCTGCAATCCACAATGGGTTAGTCCATTAAGATGATGTGGACCCATTTTCTGTTCATTAAATCTAATATTATATACTAATATATACTAGTAATTCTTCTAATTTATCGGATGTACAATACATAAAATCTGTGTATTACTAAACCACAGTTTGTAGAATTCATACTACAGTATTTTGTTATTTTATGAAACTATTGAGACATCTCTATATTTTATTAGGTTCTGGGTTTTCAAGATTGCAGCAATGGTTGCTGTCACTGTTGGTGCCTTCTATATTCCAGAGGAGCCTTTTACCCGAAGTAAGAATTGAACTCCTTTTATAAAACTGATTTGGGTTGCGTTTCCCAAAAGCATCGTAAGCGAAACAAAAAACAAACACTGCAATTTATCATAGGCCTCCATAAATCATATATGCCCAGCTCAGTTTTTGTTTGCCAGGAATCTTTGTTAATTTATGTCTTTTTCTTTAGTGTGGTTTATTGTGGGAAGCTGTGGAGCATTTTGCTTTATTCTGATTCAGCTGGTTTTGCTTATTGACTTTACCCACTCGTGGAATGAATCCTGGGCGGATAAAATGGAAAAAGAAAACAGAAGGAGGTGGTTTATAGGTAGGTAAATATGTTTTGTGTGTAAACCGATTTTTTTTAATAATATGTAGGTTGAGTAATTCAATCCTCCTTCCTTCTAGCCTTGCTATCGGTAACAGGAGTGAACTATATTCTGTCCTTCATGGCTGCAGCTCTGTGCTATAACATCTACACTCAGCCAGAGGGATGCGTGTTGAACAAGTTTTTCATCTGCTTCAACATCATATTATGTGTCGTAGCTTCTGCTCTGTCTGTACTGCCTACAATTCAGGTATTTACCAGACATTTGTCTGTACCTGCCATACTGTATAAAAAATAAAAGCCACAGTTTTCATTTGTGTTTAGTGTTTATTAATCAGTTATGACTGTATGTGAATTATAGCCCAGTAAAATGACACTGTGTTTAATTCTAGGAATACCAGCCCAGATCTGGTCTTCTTCAGTCATCCATTATGACTCTGTACACCATGTACCTCACCTGGTCAGCCATGACCAATGAGCCAGGTTAGCAGTTTCACAAAGGTTTTTATTCATTTAATCTGCCTTCTTTCTTAGACCATGTGTTTGTTGTTTGACCTTGCGGCCTCCAATTAGCCTGGAAAAACATATTTCAGAAATTCCGAAGTTTGATTTCAAATGAACAAATTTGCTTAATTTCAAGATCTGTTGTTTTGTTTGTGTTCATCCCTCATATCCAGACCGCACATGCAACCCGAGTCTAATCAGTATCTTCCAGCAGATTACGTCCTCCACAGTCCCACCACTAGAGATTGAGAACCAGACAGCCATCATCTTTGTAGATATAGAGGAAACTGTGCCGTCTGCCCCATATTTGCAGTGGTGGGATGCTCAAAGCATCGTTGGATTGGCCATTTTTGTTCTCTGCATTTTGTATTCAAGGTATGGTGTTTTTTACGGTGATATATGCAATTCTTGTCTGTCTATCCATTTTTTCATCAATTATTCTGAATTTTCAAGTTTTCTCTTATGGCCACTGACAGTGAGGTTGACTACTGCGCCATGGGCCTCAAACTTAAAAAATAAATAAATAAAAAGCAGCATCAGGGTCTTTGGAGATGTGCCTGTAGCCTTGAGATTGTCCATCCTATTATTTTGTGCCTCTTTCTTTTGTCTGTTCTGGTTGCGGTTTAATCAGTGGCACAAGAAAGGAAAACATTTTTTTTTCCCCATTCAAACTGGTTGAATGAGATTTGTTTGGTACTGTAGTTTCTTACCAAAGTGAAAAAAATTGCTCCAATTCAAACAAAACAGGGGTGGCAAGGCATATCCAAGACACTATATCAAAGTCATGGTGAACAATGAAACAACCACGCCAGCAGTAAATGAATGTAAAACCCTGCAAGGAGTTAACTGATGACTAACCAAGAACAAGTCACTGGCCATTGTCCTTTTCTTTTTATTTCAAAATTCTATTTGAAGTAGGCACAAAATAATTTTGGAACCGATTAAGAGGACATTTAGGCTTTAGCACAAATCTTCAGTAGGTTATGTACATAAAAGGAGCCACTACTATTTATAACCACCAGTAAAAACATTGGACATATTTGAACAAACGTTGTTACCAAATTACCTCCAATTTTAAATGTGTCCTAGCTTTGGACTGGTTGTTTTAATAGAGAAATAATCATTCTTGAAGACATTATATTGAATACAAGTATCCAGACAGGCCATGCTAAAGTTCTAATCCGTAAAGAGCTTCTGTTTTCCCCCCTCACAGTATACGCTCTTCTAATACCAGTCAAGTTAATAAACTAACCTTAGCAGCTAAAGATACCACAGTCGTGGATGAAAGCTGCGCAGTAAGTCCTGAGATAGCAGAGGAGGTTACGACACCGATTGTGGAGGACAACGAACGGGACACTGTTCAGTACAGCTACCCTTTCTTTCACTTCATGCTGTTCCTGGCATCCCTGTACATCATGATGACTCTCACCAACTGGTACAGGTGTGTGCATTTCCCACTGATCGGTAAAGTGCGAGGGATTTTTTTTTCCAAACATTTTGAATAGAAAAGTAGAAACACAACAGCAGGCAAAATGTTAACATTGATTTTTATTGTCAAACCAGTCCTGATGCAGACTACAATGCCATGACAAGCAAGTGGACAGCAGTATGGGTAAAAATCTCTTCCAGCTGGGTCTGTCTCTCATTATACATCTGGACTCTGGTAGCTCCTATGATTCTCACCAACAGAGACTTCACCTAGTTGCATTTCTGCAGAACACCTTATAAAATAAAGGTTCTTCTATTTCATTATCAAAATCTTAAAACTTTTTTAAAGTAACGTCTTACAGCCTTGATGCTTTTATAAAAAAAATTCTGTTTGTTTTTCTTCCTGTTTATTATTTATGGATTTTATTTTCTGACCATTTTGCCTAATAACCTCAGCATGTGCCATTGGTTTTTCCATCTCTGCTTCCTGCTTTTGGATAAAACTTTTTTTTTTAAATGTGTTGTACTTTTGATGTATGCTGAAATAGTGTTTTGTCTGTTAGTCGGGCAAAAAATGTACCAATCTTTCTATTTGTTTTTCTTTTGTTGTGTATAAAAAATGTATATATTTTATATATATTTATATATATATATTTTTTTGTAATCATTAAATCAAAGAGTACAGTGGCAAACAAACATTACTTCCAATACAACAACAGGCAGTAAGGCAACATCAGGGATCCAAATATATTTTGACATTAGCATATACTTTTTTTTTGGAGAACTATATTAAAAACAAGTGATCATGAACACTGTTAGAATTGTTTTTGGCATTGATTTATTACAATTTTTTGGGGCAATTATTATTGCACCATAATAATGAATTGAGCTGTAGATAAAACCGTACAGAACAACAACAAAAAAGCTGCTCTTTGACCAACATTTATTCAAAATTGATCAGGTGGGCCAGACATCAGCTGGCATCAGTGAACCAGTCTTTAGGCGAGGTTCTACATTTGTCTATTATGCAAACACATTGAATTGGAGAATCTGAGAATAAACTATTCATTACATTATGTTCAGTGTGTCAAAAAAACCAAAAAAAAAAACCCTGACGCATTCCTGTACTACAATGATGACTACATTTCCAACATCAAACTACAGCTATTAGCTTGCAGAAAGAAAGCTTGTGTGAAACCAATTCAATGCAGGAATACGTGCTGTAATGCGCTTTATCCAACCATAGACCTCTTCCGTCCTCTCAATCGAACTTCATCCAGTTTCTTGATGACCGCAGAGGACTTTTTGGATGAAGCGGAATAACTTTTCAGAAGTCTCTCAAACAAAGTTTCTGTTTTGGGATGAGTGCTGAGAAAAGCTTTCTCCAACACGTACAGGTCAACTCCTTTATCTTCTGGCAGAGCAGAAATATAACTCAACCCAAAGTCAATTAGAACCAGCTTAATGTTCTGGTCTTCAGCTCCACTGACCAGAAGCATGTTGGAGGTGGTGAGATCACCATGGATGACATCTTCATCATGCATCTGAGCCAGGATTTCTCCAATCTTGTCTGCTAGAGTCTGGAGATGCTGTGGGTTTTGTTCTGATGCTTGAGCTGACACAATGTGATCTCTTACTGACACCGAGTGAATAATATCCTCCAAGAAAATGGAATGGGTGGTGTAGTCAACAAAATAAACAACGGGTGCATTTATACCTGGGACAACAGAAACAAAGTTGTTGATCGTACAGGGTTATGTTAGTAACATTTACATTTGTTAATTTAGCAGATGAATGACCTTAACGTTTATGTTTGTTTGCACTCATATGCAGTGCGACGGGAAAAAAAAAAGTTATTTGTCATCCCACAGAACCCTTTAAAATAGGCAAATACGTGTTTAAAAATATTCAAACAAGTAATTTCAAAAATCCAAAAAGATCAATTAATAGACTTAAGCTTAATCAAAATTTGCCAGCACAGCTACTAACTACAAATAAAACATATAGGCCCAACACCAGTTTTAGCTACAGTACACTTGCTTTCCTATAATTTTTTTATAGACTATGTTATATATATTATACTAAGTTATATTAAAGTGTATAAAGCATAAAGCCTGTAATGGCAAAACAACAAGATGCTCTTGTTAAGTTTACTCAAAATTATGGAATACTTTGACATCAAATATTAGGAAATCTACTAAATGAAGAATTTTTAAAATGAAGCATTCGACTTTTTTTTTTACTTAGTATTTACTGTATGTTTTATTTTCTACTGAATGCGTTGTATGTAGGTCTTGTTTAAGCTTGATGTATTTGTTGATTATGTAACTGTATCTTGATAATGTAATGCACTTTGAATCGCATTTTTTGCTTGAAAGGTGCTATGAAAAGTTATATTATTATTTTCCTTACTCAAGGATTAATAGGACAGTTCACCTCGTTCTATCATCATCTTCTCACCCTAAAGTTGTTCCAAACCTATTATTTTTCCGGATAAACACAAAAGATATTTTATTCAACGTTCGTAACCAAAATGTTGTTGGTAGACAATCGTCATTGATTTCCCCTGGAAGTTGCTTTTATTATCTATATACATTAATCGAGTCCACCAGGTTAAACATTCTTGTTATTGTGGATTTGTGAGTATTTATTCTGTCGCCGCTACACTTGCAGCTGACTGAAATGAAAAGGATAACGTTAATGACAGCACTCGCTTGCAGTTTGCAGGCAGGGTCTGGTGTTGTGCACTGACCTGCTCTCCTGCATCGCAGTATGCACCGCACCTCCTGTGTGGTTCTGCGGCGCGTCAGTTTCTCGTCGACTTCAGGGTGGCGATATAATTTTGGGAATCTCTCTTTAATAATCACGGACCGACCCAAAAACGTACTTCGATAGACACGAGCTTCTGCGCCCTGTTTTATTAACTGTGCCTCCTGTAAAAACGACGGGACACTAGCTTTTACTGAGTCTGAGTGGGCCATGTTTCCAACCTGACCCTATGACATATGGCCATGTGCTCTCTGCTTCCGGGAAAAAATGCTCTACACTTCTTCTGTTATTAGATACACAAGCGCATACCGCCCCCTACCGTTCTGACCATTGTCCAACAATATTTAATAAAAGATAGTTGACAAACACTGTAAATTATCAATCAATCCCCCACAGAATCAGTCTCCTCTCTGTTCCAAACTCTGTAGTACTACACTATGACAAACACTAACACTAGACTTTTTTTATTTTTTTTTTATTTTTTTTTTGCCGCTTAGTGTCGGAATCTATTTAAGTGTTTGAACTGTGGAATAACTTAAAAATTGCTACTTGTTTTAGAAGCAGGATTGAGACTTTAGCACAAATCTTGTAGGTAAGCTACATAAATATATTTGATATTGACTTTCTATGTCTACTTTTAAGATATTATCATTAGTCTCCATAAATATTCTACATGCTGTCTGTCTGAGTTTCTCATAAAAAAAAAACAACAAAAAAAGAAAACTTTGAATTTTTAAAAAAATAAATCAGTACTGCTATTTGATTCTTTACACTTTTAATTCGTTTGATATATACTATATCCCTGCTGAAAAAAAAAAAAAAAACATTAGCACATCTCAAAAAATTCTAATAGTTTGCACTACAAATACCATTACAAACCATCAACTTTTAACTTTTTTTTTTCTGTAGTGTGCTTATTCCATTATTAGCTTTAGCAGCCACCAAAAGAAGGTGACCAATTATCAGTAGAGAAGCACATGCATTATAGTTTCCATTAAAAATAATACATGTCTATTAACATAATCAAATTAGGTGATGGCGTCTATCGTTTATTATTTTTATTAATACGACATGCGGTTATAGTGATGCGATTTATTGTTTCAAAACTTCTTTATTTACCAAGGCTCGCTCAGTTTAAGGAAGAGTACAGCCTCCTGCCACGTAGCCGCGACTTCCTTGGATGAACACACTTCAGCACTGAAAGAAGGCTCCAGGGAACTTTGCCAGACAGAAGGCAGATGAAAACTATTATGCGTCACAGAAGCGATTCCCTTTTACAGTGACTATGTGGGCCGCGTTTAATCCCAAACAATGTACGTTTTGATTCAGTCACTTTTCTATCAGGATAAAACATCTCGTCTGAGGGATGTTAATCGGTCAGAGGTGAGAGGCGGGTTAGCTACTTTTAGTTGTCTAAGTACTGTTTACATGGTCGTAATATTGCAAGCCTCTTAATTTTTTCCCACTTGTTTTAAAAGTAACGGGATGCTTGCAGACGCTATTCCACTGTATAGCTCCCTTTAACGGCGACAAAAACTTTACAGGGAGCTTTACATAAATCCCACAGGTTTCCAATTTCGAAGGTCTGTAAGGACAGGGCTGCTGTTTAGAAACGTCACCTGCAGATTATTTATAGCTAATTAGAAGCGCACTCAAGTGATCTGTTCTAATGAAATCAATAGCGCCAAAGCGAGAGTTGTCATGGTGACAGCGTTCTGAGTGAAGCGGTGATTAGGACGACTACACCACTAAAGAATAGATGTAAACTCGCTGTTCTCATTCACCATGTTTATGTTTTTGATTTGTAAATAGATATATTCCCGGACGAGACAGACTTGTTGCGAATTTGATGAGCCAGCGTCTGTAAATTCAGTTAAAAATGGGTAAGTGTCAGACCTGTTCAATGCTTATTTGTATTAAGTATTGTAATTGATAACGGTCATCTCTACAGCATATAAATACACATTTTAATATCAGTTAAGCTGTTTTTGAATTATTTTTAACCCGTTACAGAAATAATTTGGTGATATTGTTGTACTAGATCTAGATAGAACATGTAGCCTATAATTATAATAGCTCATAATTGACGGCTTTATGTAACGTTATGTTTTCTGATTTATTATTATTATTATTATTTATAATTTAAGATTGGCCTTCTAAAAATGTTCCTTTTTGGACTTTTGTATAGTTTTAAGTTGACGAGTGTTCTGAAAATTAGACTTATCCATCAGCATGATCTACCCTCATAGTGACCTTGGTGCACTAAAACAGTCATAAGGGTCAATTTGTTTTGTTAGGAGAGAGCAATATTTGGATAAGATACAACTAACTGGAATCTGAGGGTGCAAAAAATCTAAATATTGAGGAAATCACCTTTGTCCAAATTAAATTCGTAGCAATAAACAATACTAATCAAAAGTTAAATCTTTATATATTTACGGTGTGAAATTTACAAAGTATCTTCATAGAGTATGATCTTTACTTAGTTCTAATGACTTTTTGGCATAAGATTTTTGGCCCAATATTTATTTGTCAGCTACCCATAAAAGAAAAATGACTAATTCTGACTTAGTATCAGATCGGACGTCAGTCTGAAGTTATGAATATGTGAGAAATTTTTCTACTTGTACTATGTATTTTTGGCCATTGCTACAAATATACCCATGCTACTTAAAATTCATTTGGTGGTCCAGGGTCACATATTTGGAGTCAATTTCAATCAATCAATCACTTTTATTTCTATAGCGCTTTTAACAATACAGATTGTAGCAAAGCACTAAATATTATCAAAGAGGAGAACAGAGTGATGTTAATGTATAATGACGAGAATAAAACTTTATTTATTAAATGCAGAGACGGTCTCCGTAATCAAAACAACAATAATCACTAGAAATTTTTAGTGTGAATAATATTTCAATAATCTAAACCTTTTGTAAAGTGGAGGGTTTCATGGATGTTAAAGATTCTTATTGAATTCATGGATGCTAATAGGGAATCTTAATTGTTTTAAGAGCATTATGAGCTGGCCATCCCAGCTGCAAAGTTTTTTCTGTGTTATTTATGTACTACTTTCTCTTTTCTAGGTCGCTCTGTCCTGGCGCTCACTATCATTGCATCCACTCTTGGTGGCCTTGTGTTCGGCTATGAGCTTGGAATAATATCTGGTGCTCTGCCACAGCTTCAAGCTCATTTCTATCTGAGTTGTGTCCAGCAGGAATCTGTGGTTAGCGCTCTTCTGATCGGATCATTGTCAGCCTCTGTGATTGGTGGCTGGCTGATTGATCATCATGGCAGGAGGACATCCATTTTACTAAGTAATCTTCTCATCATGGTAGGCACCATTATCCTGACTACAAGCATCTCTTTTTTGGCACTGGTGGTTGGTAGAGCCATCATTGGTTTTGCAATGAGCATTTCTTCCATGAGCTGCTGCATCTTTGTCTCTGAGATGGTGGCTCCCGAACGCAGAGGTTTGATGGTTACCCTGTACGAAGTTGGAATTACAGTCGGGATCTTGTTGGCTTATGCAGTAAACTATGTTTTATCTGGTGTCCAAGCAGGGTGGAGGTACATGTTTGGACTTGCTATTATACCATCTCTCATACAGCTGGTATCCATTGGGCTTTTACCTCAGACGGCTGGTAGCCTCGTAATGGAGGATGATAGCCAACAATCTGATAGATTAGCAGAGGAAATGTCAAATCCGGACCCGAGAGAACAAGTTAAATATAGTGTATTTGATCTTTTAAAAACCAAAGACAACATGTGCAGAAGAACCGCCATCGGTCTTGGTCTGGTGCTCAGTCAACAATTCACAGGTCAGCCAAATGTCCTCTTCTACGCTTCCACCATCCTTTTCTCTGTGGGATTTCAGAGTAATGCATCTGCAGTTCTTGCATCGGTGGGTCTGGGTGTAGTCAAAGTCGTTGCTACTCTGTTGGCAATGGTATGTTCAGACAAGGTTGGTCGAAGATCTCTTCTGATTGGGGGATGTGCAGTGCTGGCTGTAGGATTGATACTTACTGGTGTCTTGTGCAGACAGTCTGTGATTGATACTACAAAACAATGCACTTCATTGGAACCACATTCAAATTTGACCTCACCAGCTGAAAATCAAGAAAACATGGGCATAACCTTGGTCAATCAAAGTACTTCATCTGCTGGACATGAAACACATGATGCTTATGGAGATTCAAATATTTCCTTACACTCAGAGGACATGTATAAGTGGATTATTTTCATCTGCATGATGACAGTTGTGAGTGCCTTCTCAGTCGGCTTTGGACCAAGTAAGTTTTCTTGGAGTAGTACTATTCATTTACACTACGTTAAAAATGTAGCGTCACTGGCAGCACCAAAGCATCAGTTTGCGTATAAAGTTAAATAGTGATGTCCAAATAGCTGCTTGGTGTGCCCATTGGCTCAGAAATGCCTTCATCTACCAGTATTTGATGCTACACAGCAGCTAGTCCTAATTGCATATTTGATTCACAGTGACGTGGCTTGTGCTAAGTGAGATTTTTCCAAAGGAAGTCAGGGGAAGAGCCTATTCATTTATCAACTGCTTCAATGTGGGGGCCAACCTCATAGTTACCTTTTCTTTCTTGAGTATAACAGGTACGCACAATCACCTACGGTCATAATACTGTATGAAATGCATTTGCAAATCATTTTCATCATATTTCAAAGACGTTTTTCATTTTCTCAGATGTGATAGGTCTGTCTGGAATTTTCTTTGTGTATGGAGTTGCCGGAATGGCAGCAGTTGTGTTCATCTACCTTGTACTACCAGAAACCAAAGGAAAATCTCTTTATAAAATCAACAGAGAACTCTCTCAGACACGGTACGAGAACATATTCTATGTTGTTTTTCCTTCGAAGTAAAGCAATTTGTTCAGAATAAACTGAACTTATGCAACAGTATCTGACAACATCTAGACAATGCATTCCTCAAAATTTGCTCTTTCTTTTAGATTTATTAACGGAGAGGAACTCTGCAATATTTTCCAAAGAAGACATTTCTCTCCAGGGTATCAGAGAGTTCATTTGACAAGCACAACAACATGACATGAAGCATAAAGTTCTGAAAACCCTCTGCTGACCATCAATACGGATCATTTTGTTCGCTGGATAATATTAATGATTATTATATGTTTTAATAATCATGGCTATCTATTTTTGTTTTCTCTTTTGTAAGGGCTATTGAACTATGATTCACATGGTTGTTTCACAAGTTTGTGATATTTGCTAGTGTTAAATCTTCATTAAATCATTAAATACTTTTGTAATTCTAATATTTAAATAAGTATACCTTACACATACTCTTATTTTGTGTTCTTTTTTGTGCGATAAAATCTGTCACATTAACAATAAATAATATAAAACATTAAAACATTGTTTAAATGATGTGTGATGATCAGTGGAATTGCACACAGAACAAATATAAATAAAACCCCTTTCTTATTAATTACAACATATTTATAAACACTATCATTGCTCTGCATGATTTCTGAAACCACGATATGTTGGCAGTTTCTTTGCATTCAGGATATATATTTGATCAGTTCATGCATTCCTTGAGAACTGAACAGAGCTATATGATTGCCTACTTCAGTGCTCTATTTGTACAGGTATGATATTTCAATCTTAAAATATAGTTCTGTATTTGCAACCCATCACAATTGTTTGTCTAATAAAACCGTTGGTATATTTCCATTTATACCAATAGTTCATTTTGGTTCAGTCAAATGAACTGAAAACAAAAACTGGATAAGCAATGACTTTAAATTACTGACTATGGTATACAGAAGTTATGGACTGCTGTATTTATAAAAATAACAATAAATGAATAAAATATGTCACAGCATTGCCATTTATACAGGACGTCCACAGTGAGAAGAGCTAAAGACACTGCTGTGTGTTGAATCAAGGCGATTGGTGTGACCTGATGTGAGCTACAGTAAACACTCTGAACTACGGCAGTATCATTTCACACTTGAGAGAGGATATGCTCATTGACTGCTGACAGAAATACTGTCCTACTGCGTGCTTCACTTGCTCCAAGAACAGTCAATCTGTTTTCAAGTAAAGCTAAGCTGTTTAATGGCAGGACAATGTATGTGATTTCACTCGGGATGATTCTCTTTCTGTGAATAAGCTCTCAGACACATCCAGCGCACTTCTGCCTGAGGTAAATGCATGAAGGTGAACATCTCATGAAGTGCATGCAGTTTTAGATAAACCCATGCTGCACTGCGAGGTAAACTGAGGGGTGGTGGAGCCGAGGAGCTCTATCTAACAACAGTCCTAGATATCCTCAGCAGGTTTGGTGTAATAGGACTGATGGGTACGGTGACGTCACTGAGCGACCCCTGTGGCTGCAGGCACTGGAGTGTTTAGGCTGCTGGGGGCCATGAGAATGGGGGAACCCGTCAGGGGCCCTAGAGCTGTGGAGGCTGGAAGCGCAGCTATTCCTGGGGAAATGGTTGGGAAAAAAATTAATCTCAGACACTCTAGAGGCACAAGCAATAGCTGTTCTCAAATTTGGTCATGCTTATTTAATGTTCAAAAAACATTAAGAAATATCAGTGTTGAAAACAGCTGCTGCCTTAATTTTTTTCTGGAAACCATGATGTTCAAAAGAACTATTGAAACTTCTGCCAAGGGATTAAAAAAGGTCATTAAGCCTTTCTATCTCGGAATTCGCACTTCTTTTTCGCAATTCTGAGCTATAAACCTTGAATTGCATCAGATGTGAACTTGCAATTCTGAGAAAAAAGTCAGAATTAAGAGACTCAAAACAATTACTTCTTTTTTTTTGTCATTCCGTTGCGGAAAACTATGGAAGCCCATTTCTGCCACTGAATACAAAAATAAAAAAAAGGTGAATTCTGACTTTTTTTCCTAAGAGTTGCGTGATACAAACTTGCAATTCTGCCTTTTTTTCTCAGAACTGTGAGCTATAAACTGGCAATTGGAAGTTATAAAATCAGAACTGCAAGATATAAAGTCACAATAACGAGAAAAAAGATATAAACTCGCAATTCTGACTTTATAACTCACAAATTCTCACTTTATATCTTGCAATTCTGAATGCGAGTTTGTATCATGCAGTTCTGAGAAAAAAAGACAAAATTGTGAGATAATTTACTTTTTTTTTTATCCTGTGGCAGAAAATCCATAAAGAATGCATTCATTGGATACCAATGTAAAGGTATTTGCATCACCCTTGAGTCATTTGATCAATTAATGTATATTTTCTAAATAAAATTATACATTTCTTTCTTTGTTTCAAAAAAAATAAAATAAAAAAAATAACAGCTACAATAAAAAAAACCTCTGTTCCCAAACCTCTGAGCAGTTTGCAGACAGGTCTACTTATTGGTAAAATAAATAAGCATCATTTTTAATCAGTATAACATTATAATTCTGTCGTTCGTGATTTTGTTGTGACCTGTGCTTAAAGAAAGTTCTACTTCACGTGGGTGTGTGTTCAAACCATTATCATTATTAAAATGACATTTTAAAGCAGGCAAAGAGTTTGACATACGCTCGGTTGGTAGCTCACCTGTTATCATAGTGGCAGTGCTCACTGCAGTGTTAGATGTTGGCACAATAGTTGATCCTGGGATGCGATCTTTCACAACAGGGACTAAATCAAAGATTTCATAATTAATAAATAATACTAGTATTTATTAGTGTAAATGTACAGAATCAAAGGAAATTCTCTTCATAGCAATTACATAAACTTGGTGCTAATGTAATATTTCAAATGCTATTACAGAAATAGGGGTGCTCCATGGCCTCTCTTGCAGTCAGTCTGGTCTGATGGTCGTAACGCAACAACTTGTCCAGAAAGTCAAGAGCTTCAGGACTGACCAAGTGTTGGTTTTCACTGTGAACGAACCGCTCCCATCGCTTACGGGAATGTCTAACAAGAAGTAAATGTAAATGGGCTAAAATCAAATTACGTATGACAGTGCTAGCAATACCAGGTTTAAAGGAGGGCTCACCTTCCCAGAATGTCATTAAATCGAGGCTCCAGCTCAATGTTGTATTTATCAATGCAATCATAAAGATCTTCTGTTCCAAGAACTTTAGCTATTCTCACCAACTTTGAAGAAATAGAAACATGTGATCAGTTCAATCAACACAACTCCAAAATTTGAGACCAACAATTGCATTAATTTCTGTTACAGTGGACATAAAAAGAAATTATGATTGACTGGCATTGTTTTTATTGTTTTACTAACTGAAAGAAAATGAAAGTGATTCCTTCGAATTGTTCTCATGGAATTAGAATGAGTATTAAAACTTTCTAATTACAGTTATGGAAACACTTTATGTGCAATTAAAGTGTACCGTGAACTTAGTTTAGAGTGAGGCAATTCAAAAGGTTAAAGTAAATAGGGATAATGTTTAGGGGGTGTATCTGTCATGATTGCAGTGAAGGATTGCGGATATGGAACAAAAATCCTGCCTAAACTATTTGAAATAAAAAGCTTGTTGAATTTCACAAATCGAAAAAAAAAAAAATACATTGCAATTAACAGTGCTTACATTTTAATGCATTGTATTTCACGTCTTGAATTTTTATGCGCTGCTTTTTTAACATAGTTGTATATTTACGTAGTGAATATTTCAAAGGAAACATTTTCGCCAACAATTTCATTTCTAAAATATTCGTCAGACAATTTTCAGTTAGT
>JAUCMU010000013.1:1372850-1388397 GCA_032275025.1 Enteromius treurensis | reverse complement strand
TAATGTTCAGTGCTTTGCTACAATCTGTATTGTTAAAAGCGCTATATAAATAAAAGTGACTTGACTTGACTTGACTCACACACGCAAAGATCTTTTGGAATTTTTCAGCTTTTAAGAACTGTTGGTTTCTCTGGTAATGGGCTGAACTAATGCGCTAGCCACAATCTCATTTGATGCCGCTTCCCTATTATCGTCCCTGTTTTGATTTTAGCAAAACACTTTGAATGAACAGACTATGTAATTAACATTCATGAACCAAGCAGCTGATTAATCCTAGTGCGTTTTATATTTTTATTAGTAGTAGAATTTGGATATCACAATTATTTTGCATTTTCCCCCTTTATTTATAGAAACACAAATATACACTCTTTTACTTAATTACTTAAGTTCTATCACTATATAGCAAAAAAATAAAAAATAAAAAAAAATACTACAGCGATTCCATTCCCAAGGTGTCCATAGAGAATTGATAATACACAATATTGTGTTAAATTTGATAAATGTCTCACACACAATATTTAAAGAATTGACTTCAACTATGTTTCTTCGCATTTCAAGGCTGCATTTGCAAGTAGTACTGTAAGCTGACTGGAGCTTTAGCTCAAAACCTTAAACACACTTGCCTGTAATTGATTAGATCAGTTAGTTGGTTGTTTGATTAGGGTTGGAGCTGAACAGTTGAACTGCCTGGGCAAGAGGTCTGATGCAGCTAAATGTGGCTCCAGACAAGTTTTAATTGATAAACGCAAGTAGGAAAATACTTTCTTAATTTATGTGACATTTTGCCTGCGGTCTCAAATGCAACAAGATGATATCAAAACGTGTGAAAAAAAAAGTAGCAGGCTGTGAACATTTCAGGCAAGTTCAGTTCATTAGGAACTCAGAATTCCTTCGATGAGTGTAGACCTAAGGCCAAATAACACCGCAAACTCCAATAATCAAGGTGGCTGTTGGATTTAGAATCTTGAAAAAAACAAACAAAAAAACAAAACTAATGACAGTCATGTTCATACTGCACCAACTCTCACTGACTGGGAAAAAAATGGACGTCCTATATCCACAATCCAAATTTTACTCTTATTAATGTTTATTTTAACTCCTCTATGCCTCACCTCTCTCAAACACATTTTCTACAAAGAACCTCTTTCCAACAAGCACAGCCTCTTCTAATTGGCCAGCTGAACACAGTGCATTGTGAATGGACGAATCCCACAAGGAGGTGTCAAAAAAGTAACCAAACGTTCAGCTTTTTAAAAAATAATTACAGACAGTCTTAGTAGTCTCAGATGTTCTTAGTAGTTTTGAAATCACATCATATGAACCGCTTTAAGGCTGCTTTTGTGGTCTAGGGTCAAATATGGTATAAACAAAGGAATTATGAAACATAAAATGCATTTGTTAAAAGGAACCAATGCAAGGAATAGGAAGAATGTGAAAATTCAGTACTCAGTTGACTTACCACACCATTTGAGTTGTGCACTCCATTCAAGTTGATCTTTGTCACAAAACGAACAAAAGGAGGCGTTTCTGGATATCTTGGTCCACATTCTACTCTTAGGCTGTACATCCTGTTCTCATAGATGGTCTTCATGTAAGAAAAAAATTGAAACATTATAAAATGCAAAGTGTATACACAACTATAACAGCATCTGTACCAACTAGGGTTGCAAAGAGGTGGAAAATTTCCGCTACGTTTCTGGAAACTTTCAAAAAATCCCTGAAATATTTTCAAAATTTCAGGAATATTTCCGAAATTGACTAGAAATTTTCCACCTTTTTGCAACCCTAGTACCAACGCGTGATATTATTCTGCTGCTGATTCATGGTGTACTCACTCATTATATAAATTGTGTACATTTTGAACACACAAAAAGTTCAGGATGGATTGCCTATCAAAGTTTTTATTGTTTATCTGCTGGGAAAAAATATTGCGATAGTGATTCCAACAACATTGGGCTCATAATACCAACTGTTCAACATATTATGCCCTGGTCTGTCTACTCTACATGAACATACATCTCTATGCAGTCCGCTCTACTATCCAAAAAGTGTGATTATACTTATATAATACTGAGCGAAAACAATTATTCTCGGATTACGTAATGAATGCATTTGTCACTGTACTGTGGAGACATATTTGCAGTGGAAACCAACTCAGAAACCCCTAGTTTATTAATAAATAACTTAAATATCTCTTTGCTACTTTTCCTAACAAATCATTATGCTTGCTGGTGCTTTGTGGAAAGCGTTACGTATACACTTAGGTGTGTAACTAAGGTGCGAAAATAGGTTATATATTAAAACCTCATTATGGTTTAGTAGCCTACCCCCCAGTAAATATTTAATAAATAAAATTAGTCGACTACTTGATGACTAGGAATATCTTTAGTCAGGAGGAGAGATGGACAATACTAAAAAGTTTATTTACTCACTACTCACAAAAGCATAATATTGTACTTTTTACTGCACAACATTTCATATTAAATACAACTGAATACTGAATTACATTAGAAAGCTGGCACTTTCTTTAACTCAAGTAAAAGTCATTTAAAGTTTTACTTGAGTACAAGAAAGTACCACATTGTAAAATGTTCTTTAATATTATAGGTAAAAAAAAAATCACAACAACAAAACACTTATTTATGAATTGCAGTGCAGTAAAAAATTCAGGAACATGCAGAGTGTTTCTTTCTTCTTCCTGATTGTTTATTGTAAAACAAAATCAGCATGAACAGCTTACAATAACTATATACAAGCAAGGGTTTGCATTAAAGGAAAAAAAGCAAGAAAGAAAAAAAATATTGGAACTACTTGAGGTGAAGTGAATGACAGAACTTTCATTTTTGGGTGAACTATTCCTTTAACATATTCAACAGAGCCAGTAGAACTGACCCTAGGGGGTCCGATGATCATTCCTCTCCAGCGTGTGAGGGTCATGTCCTCATCATCTTCCAAACCCCAGCTCACCGTCCCATCTCCAACACCCTTCTGACCCTCCTCAAGCTCCTCTAGCAGCCGGAAGTTACGGGGGACTTTCACGCCTGTAAAAACAAATACACAATAAAATGATCATTTGCTGCTGAAATAAAGTTTAAAACAGACACCACAGATTGAGGAAACAGAAAGACAATTGTGAAAAACTGATAAACGCTTGATAAAAAGTTCAGAGTTTGTATTTGACATACGGCTAAAAATGTCATTTTGAATCTTCATAAGTTTTGTGTCAAATATCTTTCAAAGCCAATGGAAAATGAGCCAAAGTTAAAATGTGAATCTGTTTACCCTTGAAGCAAATTGCCCAAACGCAAACTATAATACAATGCATTTTTTTTTAATTCAATGCAGAAAAGACAGAACCATTTAAAATAAATAAATAAATAACTAAAACCATGGACCACAAAACTAGTCATAAGGGTCCATTTTTTTCATATAGGCTATCTGAAAGCTGGATAAATAAGCTTTCCATTGATTTTTAGGATAGGATATTTGGTTGAGAAAACCATTTAAAAATCTGAGGTCAAAAATAATTAATCAAAAAAAAAAAAAAAATCAACTTCAAAGTTGTCTAAATGAAGTTCTTAGCAATGCATATTATTTTTTATTATTAAAGTTGATATTATTTACAGTAGGAGATTCACAAAATATCTTAATGGAACATAATTTCCTAATGTATTGTTGGCTATTGCTACAAACTGGGTCACATATTATGTGTTAAATGCTGATACAGTTATCATGTTTAGTGCAAATGGGCCTTTAGTGTTCAAAATTAATTGCAAACTACTAAATGTTACTATTTTGGTGTACATGTTTTTATGCACAAATTTCTATGCAGAAAAATGTTTATAGTGAACATTAGGAAATGGTGGGAAGGAGAGAATGCTGAGATTTGAGTCTTGACCTGAAATATTTGACAACCTCAGACAATACTCGATCAGTGATGACTTCAGCAGCAAAATATGAGCCCCAAAAGAGAGCAACAACACTTGCACACTTTTTCAGTGGCCTAGATTCTGGAAGAATTCTCCCCAATTCATCGTTTTCCATCGGGACTAGATTTTTAAGATTTAGGCCTATAAGCCATTTGCCAAGCAAACCAGCTATGAGATAAACCATAACTCTGATTTCAAGCAATAGGCCTAATATCTAAATACTGGACAAAACGAAAGTTACAAGACTTGCAAATGACAAACAAATTAAACTCAAAGCATAGTTATAAAACTATTGATTTAAAGATGTTGACTGTATATAGAAGCAATATAGGCCTATGTTGCAAAATTTGCACACAAATATTTGAACAGTGTATCAGCAAAAGGAGACTGAATCTATTATCTCATTAGCTTAATATATACTCTGGTGCAATTTACTTCTAACAATTAAAAGACTGGATCAATAAGAGATTATTGAGATCTCTTCGCAGAATCATTGTTTTTCACAGGAAATTCCACTGTTAAACAGTTATGTAAAAATGACTAATGGTCAGACATAAGGCATCGATATTAACAAACTTAGCTCACAGTTGGTGTGTTGTAAAGCTTTATAAACTATCACTGAAAATCACATCCACCATAGTGAAAACGAACAGCATTTTTACTACTGAAAACGATCAGCTCCCAAAAAGGGTAAATTGATAATAAAATGGGAAAAATGCGTTTATATATACGTGTATGTGTACACACATACATATATATATACACACACACACACACACATATTTCACCAGAAATGGACTTTACTGTATTTTTTTCAAGATGTATATTATGTGCTACAAACCACTGAGTAAAGGAATGGAAAGGAGTAGCCCAAGTGATAAAATAGTAAGACTTTACATGTATACTTTACATTTTCAACAAGAGGGCCGCAAAAAAACTGACATTAATGTTAGTTATTGTGTAGAAATAAAAGACATTACGAAATCTTAGGGTTTTTAACATCACTAAAGTCAACGCTCGTGTCTTAAATTAGCGAGCTGCCTGCCTAAACGGCACTTTGGCAAACATAATCTTAAACCTAACGAACTGCCTACAAAGAAAGCATGTTTAAACTTTAACTAAGCTCAACTGACACAGAACGCGCCAGTGGTCCACAAAACTACAGTCTAGCTAGTCAGCGACAACGTTTTGAGACACGGCCAGTGTATTGTGTTGTTTCTCTATCATGACGCTGCAGTTGAATAAGCTACATGGCTAACCAACTGAATAGTCATTTAATGTTAAAACCCCACAGCAATTTAATCCATACACATTAGGAGCGATGTATATGGATGTTAAACTCTTTAAGACAGACTCAAACAGAAGTATCATCGACATTAAACGCGATAAATGTCACTGATTTGACAGGCTAATGCTGTGCAAACACACCCACATGAATACCGAGAGCCTAAACACGAGTGAATAGTTCAATTAAAGTATATTTCTTCTGTGTTTTAACATTTCATAACACTCGTTTTGAACAAGAAAGAAAGAAACGATCTAATACAAAGGCAGTTTTTCATAAATTTACCTGATCCGGCGGCGGCCGCCATCTTGTTGCTCAGCAGCGGGGACGCGCCAACTGTGAACAATCGCCTCATGAATTATTCATGTAATAATCAGCGAACCTGGATACTGAAGTTCACTCCAGATCGTTTATTACTCATTACACACTCCTGAATCTGCAGTAAAGTTAGGACACGTTCTTCAGTAAATGTAATCATAAATGAATTGCTAATGTGTGCACTTATGTTTTTAGTGTTTTTATTATTTTTATTATTTAGGCTACTTCTGATTTGGTAAAGTAGGCCTATTCGAAAGTCAAGAGTAAAAAAAAAAAAAAAGAAAGCACTCAATATCCCGAGTAAGAGATTATTTATTACTCCATATATATTTTATATATATATATATTGTTTTCAACGCAGGAGGCTAGTGTAGAAAAATAAACAAATAAATAAATAGAACATTGCAAAGTCATAAGAAAGAAAACTGTTAATAGAAACAGAATAGAAAACACTAGTTTAAAGGGTCATATTTTTCAATAAATAAAAAGAAAACAAGTAGATCTGTCAAGTCTAAGAGATGTGTGGTAAATACTCAAATTAGGCCAGATCTGAGGCTGCTCAGATCAGGTCATTTTTGTTCAAAAATTGTTCAATTAGTTTATCATTATTTTACCCTATATGACAGTAGGCGTAGTTGATGTTTTTAAATATCTCAGCTTAGCAAAAGTACATAAAAAAGTGCAGTAAAAAGTAGATGGGTCAGTCAAGAGGGTCAAAGTCCTGTGTTTGGCTCCAACCTGTGCCAACGCATCTGCCTGAAAGTTTTTTTGAAGACCTCGCTTAACTGGTTTAGGTGTGTTTAAAGGGTTGGGGCTAATTACAGAACAGTGGCCCTTCTGAAGCAGGATTGAACATTCCTGGTTTATTATTAGTATTTTTGTGGGATGATTTGACAAATTACTTTCTTTCATTTCCTTCTGGAGAGTCTCTATGGCAGTTTTTGTGAAAATCAGGAAAAACGACAAAAATTAGTTGAGGCAGAAATGGGAAAACTTTAAATCTGCAAACTAAATTCACATGTTATAGCACCACCTGGTGTCCGTAAAGTCTCTTTGCACCTGCTAAACACCATGCTAATGTCTCTGTGTTCAATTTGTCAATTCTTTCAGGGCAGATACAAATAAAATTGAATTCTTTTAGATTATAAAGAACTTTTGAAGTTTCGATTTTCTATTGTTCTACAGCTGCAGTGATCCTTGTAAAGTCTTTGGCCAAACAAACCTTGTGCACTTGTTTTCAGACAAAATAGATCCTCTCTCAGGCAGATTTGTAACATTTTCTGCTGACCGTAATTTTTTTCTTTCTTACTTATTACTTCGGAGATATTTTCATCAAAATAAAATTGTAGGGGTACCAAGAATTGTGGCCATTTATTTCTCAATGTGATCTTCTCCCACTTTCACTTTTTCTTTTTTGAAATGAATGATGATTTTTGAATGAAAGATCAAATGGATAAACAATGCAGCCTTCTTTGACCATAAATACCAATAATTTCTGTTTTAAAGAATGGAATGAAATTGAAGCTTTCTTTCTTTCTTTCTTTCTTTTTTTAAATATGCCTCAAGAGCAATTACAGCTAGAATTATTAATGAAAAAGGAAAACCAGGCACAGGAAAAGTGTATTACGGGTAGATTGTGGAAGTTTGGAACTACAGAGAAAAAACATTTACTGGATGTCAAGACTACAGTACAGTACTTCAAAAAGTTAAAAAGGATTAAATGACAAACATAAACTTATTTATTTTTGTTTCAAAAAATATAATCACTATTTGAAAACCCTGAAGACTGCAGAAAATGTCCCATTTAAATTGTAATGTTTACCGTAATGTTGCAGTACACATTTTATATTTTAATTATTACATTTTTATTGCAAATCAGAGTTTTAAAAGAAAATGCATGATCATTTTAATTCTATATGCTAAACAGCTTAATAATTAAAAAAAGCTTTTAAAATAATGTAATAATCAGGAAATCATACAAAGCACCATCTCGAAACCAATGATTTTTTTTTGTGTGTGAATTAGATTTTGGAACAATAGATGTAAAATGCTCTCAATCAGGCAAATATGTTTGCAATGAATTCTCGAAACCGCTTGGCATACTGTTCAGGATGAACTGCAGAGATTTCAGCTCCAGCCTTTAAATTGAAAAATGCAAAACACAACCATGTAATATCTTTAATAATTAAGAATGACAGTTTAGTCTTTTTACAATAAAAGTGCAAAAATCATGTAACATTTAAATAGTTACACAATAAAACCTCAGTTGTCTATTCATAAATTGTCACTTACTCCATGCTTGACTGTTTTTGCTGCATGGGCTGCTTTCTTCTTGGTATCATACTGGCTCAGAATGTTTATGAGACCCATGAAGTATACCTCTCTTTGTGGGGCACCTAGATTAAGGAGAGACAAACACAATAATAAATAAACAAAAGTGAATGTAACTAAAGGATTTAAACAAATTTAAAGTATATGTACTGAAGTATCTTCATTGAAAGCTTTTAATGTTCTCATGAACAGTTTGACATGCAAAAAAATGCTGACAGGACAATATTTACAGTCTGGAATGTGACTCACCAACTGCACTTTGGATGGCATACACATCCACATAAGGGTCAAATTCTCCTGGACCAAGAGGTTTATAAGAATTCATGTACCCTGCAATGCCCTCCGGTGACGTGCCAAAAGACTCCACAGCCATATGAGATAAGTCATTCTCTGAATCCTCCTCCTCTTCACTGAAAGAGTCTTTAATTTCTTCTGCTTCCTCTTGCTCTGCCCTCCCAACATCATGAATGCCCAGCAGCAGGCTGTAGTCCATGATCTTCAGACATACGAGAAACTTGCAAAAACACATATAGATATACAAAAACATGTTAGTTTTCAAAAAGGTAGCATAAACCTTTGCAGTAGAGCATAATATAGATATCATTAACTGAGCAGAACATAATAAATTATTTTCTATTTGGCTTAATGCAAGAGGACATACAGCATATATGGTACAATTTCATATGTATAATATAATCTATTAAAATAATCTATTATATGAAACTTATTCATACATATAAATAACTATATTTTGCTATTTGCAGTTGAAAATGTCCCCCAAGGTCTTGTGGACACCGAGACGTGCTTTATCATGTTTTTAGAGAAATAAAAGTGAAAAAGTTTATTGAGTATAAGAATGACCTCTGCTTCTCAATTTGAAAAGGGGTGAAAAGCATAATGAAACATTTTCATATAAAAATCATTTCACCTCTATATCCCTGTTCAGCTTATCCAAAAGCTTCCCTTTCTCCTCTTCAATGATGTACACTCTCTCCATGTTATTTCTGAAGTCCACATCCTTGAAGGTTGGCAGTTCCTTCCCCTGGGTTTGCAAATGATTTTTAAGCAATTATTTTCAAGAACTAGAATGTATTCAACTCCATCTGACTACCCAGCATGAGATGTGTGTTTGTTTGAACAGAAAATGGCAAAATAAAAAAAAGCTGGTTTTGTGTGTGCATTATTTGTGGTTTTTTTTTTTTGTGTGCTTTTGTCCTAGGCGCTCTAGTTTATCAGGGAGCTTTGCCACAGTTCCTTTTCAGGAACTCGAGTCGCGTTGACGAGACGCTATGGGACGGCTCTGAAACGTGTTTAAAATCAGCCAATGAATAGTTGGGACGTCATAGGTGGGTGACTTCACAGGCAAGGAAGCATAAAAGTACGTGGAATGCTGCCGGCATTTAGCTTTTTGTAATTCAGCGAAAGCCCTCTGAGTTGTGTGTTTGTCAGTAAAGTGTCCCCATCAAAAAATAAAATAAAAAAAGAGAAAAGATTAAATGAAAACGGGCAAGGGCAACTCACTCTGGAGTATGTGTTCCTCTGTGCAAGAGAGATATATTGCCGGGTGACACACACGTTAGCTCCCGGAGGGCTCGCTTTAGTGATTAAAAGAGAGCTTATATAAGCGATTATCGTGGCACTGGTCCCGCTCAAGCCAAGGCTGAGCGGCATTGGTGCTCGCGGGGTTCGCAGCCTGACCGCGAGCAGGGGAAACTGAGACATGCGAGTCCCCATTTCAATCGTCTAGCTCGGTGTCTAGCGCTAACCAGGCGAATAGGGGAGCGTGCTCTGCTACTTCCTCTCACCAGCCTTGTCTTTAAAGGCTGCGTCCCGGCCCTTCAAACCTTTAAATATTACATTACGTCCGAAAGGCAAAGGAGGTGGAGTTGCTACAATTTATAGCAATATTCTCTGTATTTCTCAGAAGACAGGCTTTAAATATAATTTGAGGCCACCAGGGCACCACACATACTTTATTAAGGAGTTTGCTGATTTTCTAACTGAGTTAGTACTGGCTGCAGATAAATTCTTAATTGTTGTAATTGTTTTAATATCCATGTTGATAAAGAAAAAGATGCGTTAGGAACTGCTTTCTTAGATATTCTGATCTCTATTGGGGTTAGACAGCATGTATCAGGATCTACCCACTGTCGAAATCATACTCTGTCACATGGAATTGATGTTAATGGTGTTGAGATTCTATAAAGATTGTGTCAACCATCTTTTAAATAGGATAAATAGTGTGTAATAATGCAAAAGAGTAAACACTCAATTTTTATTTAAGGTTTGTTCATCCCTGATAACAATACAGAGTTTAGCAAAGCATTGAACATCATCAAGTAGGAGAATGGTAATTTATAATGACAAGAATTAAACTATTTATTTATCAAATGCAGAGATGGTCCATGTAGTCAAGATGACGATAGTGACTAGAAATCAGGTGTCCCCAACTAAGCAAGCCAGATGCAACAGTGGCAAGGAACCAAAACCCCATCCATGAGAGAATGGGGAAAATAACCTTGGGAGAACCAGGCTTTGTTGGGGCCAGTTCTCCTCTGGCCGGACGCCCAGCACTTTTAAGCACATGTCAGATTAAAGGGCTTATAGTTTGCGTGCATCTGGTTCCGGCGATCTGTCCAAGGAGCTCATCTTGGTGTTCTTGTCTCCGATGAAGGTCATCTCTTTGTGCTGGTACACCATCTGATCTGGATACGGACTGAGGAACAGAATAAGTAGAGAGGGACTAATATTAGCATAGATGCCATTCTTTATACGATGTAACATTACATTGTGTGTTAAAGGGAGTAGTCCCGGTTCTGGCTGATCTAATTAATGCAGCCTTAATAAATGTGTATTAGTGTGTTAAGTGTAATCCAGAGTAAAGAGATGAGTCTTTAGTCTAGATTTAAACTGACAGAGTGTGTCTGCCTCCCGAACAGTATTAGGTACAGTAAATTGTTCCAGAGTTTGGGTACTAAAAAGGAGAAAGACCTGCCTTCCGCAGTAGATTTTGATATTCTAAGTATTATTACATGGCCAGAGTTTTGAGAACGCAGCAGACGTGGAGGACTATAATGTGATAAGAGCTCGCTCAAGTACTGAGGAGCTAAGCCATTCAGTGCTTATTAACTAATTAACAAAATTTTTAAATATATACGATGCCAGTGCAATGTTGACAGAACCGGGCTAATATCCTCATACTTCCTGGTTCTAGTAAGGACTCTTGCTGCTGCATTTTGAACCAATTGTAGACTATTTATCAAGCGTACAGAACAACCACCCAATAAAGCATTACAATAATCAACCTCGAGATCATAAACGCATGAATTTACATTAATGCATTTGAGTTTAAGAGCATAAACACAATTTAGATATGTTCATGAGATGGTTCAAGATGGTTCAATCCAGTTGATGATATCTCTGGTAATTAAGTTGTTTCAAGTAAGCGACAGTGGCAAGGGACCAAAACTCCATCAGTGACACAAACAGAGACAAAAAAAAAACCTTGGGAGAAACCAGGCTCAGTCAGAGGGCCAGTTCTTCTCTGGCCAGCTGGCAAATCAGTGAGGGGAAAATTTTGTATAATTAACAAGGCATTTTATGTATAATTAACAAGGCATTGTTATGTGGAAGTTCTAAAGATATACTTTTCACACATATGGTTAAAGCCCTGCCAACATCCAGTTGAAGACCAAATACAGATAGAAAAACTTTTGTAGACACATGATGATACAGTAAATGAACAAATAGCGTGTGCATACTTTGCTCTTTTTATTGAGTTCAAAGAAATGCACTTTTGCCATAGCAATATTTAACTCTACAGACAGGACAAAGATGATGATTCTCTGGACATAATATTAGCTGTCATGATTTATGAAAGAACATGTCAGGAAGTAAACAAGTGAAATATCCCATCATCGATTTAATTAGTCTGGAAAGACAGACACCAACATGTTCTGGGGAGAAGGTGTTACACCTGGGCCAAATTAGCATTTTGATATAAAACAGCACATAGTCGTGCACACTAAACACTTTTAGAACAAAGGCGACTGTGAGAAGACATCCCTTGTGAGAAAAACTGAGAAAATTGATGGGCCTGTGTCTTAAACTCTTCTATGTCCTGTGTGTGTGTGTGTGTCTCATATCTCTGGCTGTTGAGAAGGGTGTTAGCCCCTAGCACCACTCTGGGAAATAACAGTATGTCTGGGCAGTCGAGGCGTGAATTCCTCATAGACATTTCCAAAATGATTCTCCTACCCTGCTGTTTTTCTTTCCTCACAGCTCAGAACGTCTGAAAGCTCCATAGGTGACAACAGACTTGAATCAATATGGATAATTTTTTCCTCACTAGAAAGTAATTGAGACATGACCTCAATTCAGTGGCCCCTTAACGTGACAGTTGGTAATTTAAATTGGTAGGTTTTTAACATTATTATTATTATTGTTATTTTTAATGAATGAATTTGGGTTATGATTTAATGTGCATCTCTTTCACCTCTGAGTGTACAGTATGTGGGTCATATGTAAATTAATGAACTCTAAAGTTAAGCACACACTGCACCAGAGTGAATAAAAAATTGAAATGGCTGTATGAAAACATAAATCATGTTTAACTTCTCTTTTACTCTGACATGCGGGTGTCTGAAACAAGAGGTTACACAGTGCTACCCTTGTACACTACTGTATTCACACAGAACACATATTTGCATTTAAAATCAGGCCGTAGACATGTTAGGTCTAGAGACCTTTGTTTTTAAATGCTAAAATTATAAAAAATTTTGTAAAACAGTGTGTCACATACAAACAATAGAAGCGCAGCGGTCAAACACGTCTGTCTAGTGCATGTTTACACATAAAACTTCAGTTCCCCATCCACTGCGTGCTACTCAGACGATGTTTACAAACCTAGATAATGACTATTGTTCATATTGTTAAGTGTTTCGTGTATCTTGAGCTGTTTTAAGATGATTGACAGGCATACAAACTACATGGTTTATTTCTTAAAGTGCCCTTATTATGGATTTTTGAAAATTACCTTTCACGCAGTGTGTAACACGAAATGAATGAAAATTTCCTGAAACGTTTTAAGTCTGCAAGTGCAAAGTTATTTCCTCCCAAAAGAAATAGTTGACTCTGGATCATTAAAAAATACATTTTTTATAATGACTCCCAAGCCTTTCATGTTGACATCAAGACGAAACATTAATATATTGCCAACCCACTTGTTGCTCTTTTCGTGCTGGTCTGAATGAAAATGCAAATTAATTCTTTACCACTAGGTGCTTTTTTTAAACCTTAAAATAGCTGTTTCCCCATTAACGATGTACACAAAGCTTCACTGCACGCACAAATGCGGCTTTAGCTGCCATTATCTTACTAAAATCTGAACCTTTTATAACCCATAAAAACGGATACCGAAAAATACAACCCTCCGATAAAAAAAGGCTTGACTTTACCAGATTTACCAGAACTCTTCTGCAGGCTCTAAATTATTCAGAAGTTTCCAGATCTGGCAGTTTTTCTAAATTGTCATTGTTGTTTTTAGTGAATTACTTGTCAAGGTACAGTAGTTTGGTATTGTTTGCATGAGTGTGTGTGTTTGTGTATGTGTGTTTGCAAGCATACGTGTGGCCTTTATCAATAATGCAGAACTAGAGAGAGCTGGCTGTTAACAGGAAATGAGTTCTATGCACAGTAGGACTTTCTTCTGTGACATTTACAGGCGTTCGGATCTCCACACATGCCCTGGCCACCCACCAGCCCAACGAGTGGCACTAATGGCACCCCCCATGGCCACACGCGCACAGGATATGCAACAAACACCTGTTAAATGGGAAAACTTGAGGTAGTGTAAAGTGTCTATGTGGGTGCACACAGGTAATTTGTTCCGTCCTTATGTTTGATTGCGTCTGATGTTGAAAACCTTTAAAAATATAAAGCCTGTGTTTAATACTTCATTAGCTGCAGTTCTCACCTCACCCACTCTTCTCTGAGCTCCTTTTGTTTGCCCCCTTCCCCCTCCCCCCCTTCTGTGTCTCCACAGTGGTATCTCCTGACGTCTGACACACGTCTCTTCCCCTGACACCTGAGCTCCTCATTAATGCCAGTGCCACTGGAAAAAAGATTGGAACAAGGAAGAATGGCTGAATTAAATTATGCACAATCTACTGTTTGACAGAAAAAGAGAGAGAGGGAAGGGCTGATGAATAAAGAGACAGCGAGGCAGAGATGGAGAGAGCAGCTGAGGATTTGAAGATCTGGGTTGAAAGAAACTTTTCTCTTGCAGACCATATTTCACTCTATTTTGTACCAGTCTTGATTCATAATTTATCTCAAGTTATTAGCGGTCCCATCTAGTTACTGATGAAGAATGTGCACCAGATTTATACTTTTTCAGAATCTCTTTTTAAATGTGGTTATCTTTTCAATTTTTTTTGCTCTAATTTAACAAGAATGCATGTGGATCAATAAATTGCCACAACAAAACAAAACATAGCTTAAATTTGCGATTTTTAACGCTGGATTTAAAAAGCTTTTCTTTTTTTCAGTTTAAATAAATTGTTTTAATAAAAATGTAAACCATTGTTTAGGCGTCTTATCAGGATTTTCTTTTTTTTCATTTGCTTCTGCTGACACCAAGTGGATACAGGCTGACATTACAAAAGGATCATGCAGTGACAGCTTGTAAGTTTTTATCTGATTTAGTTTCATTTGGTTATTTTAATCAGTTTCACACTTTTTGATTTTTTCTTTCACTTATTTTTAATTGTAATTTTTTTTTTTATTCATACCCCAAACTTATAGTTGTAGTGAATCAAGTTAAATTTGAAGTTAAGGTTACAGTGTATGTATGTATGTCAATTTCTTTTTGCAGTAATTACTTCATTTAAAGCATTTAATTACTGTATGTTTATTGTAAAACACATACAATTGCACATTTCAGTTTATTGATTATTATTATTTTTATTATTATTTTGTACAACATTTGCAACAGCTTTTTGTCACTTATAATTAGAAGGACCACCATTATTACATTTAGTTATAGGGAATACTTTTTGACGTTTTTGTCAAGGAGAATGGAGCTTTTGAAAACGCTCTCCAAAGTGGATAAATTTGAAAACGCCTCGCGTCACAGTGTGGACTGTGAAAACGGAGGCTTTTTGAAAACGATGACGCATTTTAGTCATGTGATGCAGTCATGTGATCAATTCAACTGATGGTGGATGGCATTGTACAGCAGTTGTTTTGTTTGCTCTCCATTTTGACAGCTCTATTAAAGATTAATATCAGTTTGTACATGCTCCAGACAGCTTTTCTTCAAAGAAGACATAATGTAAGTAAATAAACGGCAGATGGAAATGACACAGATCGAATCGTCATACGTTTCACACATGCGCAATACAGAAACGTAAGCGTTTTCAATAATTTCAGCGTGGATGATCTACTCTTACGAAATGATCGAAAACAATAGTTTGGACGCGGAGTGTTTTTAGACGAAAACGCAGTTCCCTTTCAGGAACTCGAGCTGCGTCGAGTGAGACGCTTTGGGAACGCCCTCCAGCGTGAAGGCTCTGAAATGTGTGTTAAATCAGCCAATCGTGAATTGGGACGTCACCGGCCAGGAAGTATAAAAGCACATGGAAGCCAGCCGGCAGACAGCACCTGTCATTCAGTGAAGCGCCGG
>JAUCMU010000013.1:1289215-1301756 GCA_032275025.1 Enteromius treurensis | reverse complement strand
TGTGATCGATATGAAACGTCCTCATTCACTGCTACAAACTGATAGCGGTCAGATAAATATGATTTGAACCATGCTAAAAAGGTGGTTCTTTTCCCAGTGGAAACCCCCCCAAAAGTGAGCTGTACTGAACTGTGCCGTGCCGTACTATGCAGTGGAAAAGCCCCATAAAAGACATTGTGATTCATCAGACCAGGCAAACCTTTTCTATGAATCCAGTTCTGTTTTCAGCAGTTGACAGATGGTGACGTCAACTGATTGGTGGTGATTGGTGATTCTGACACCTTTGTATCATGAGGAGCATTGAATTTTTCAGCAGTTTGAGTTCTGTGTGATCAGACCAGACAGGCTAGCTTTCACTCTCCACATACATTACTGAGCCTTGAGTGCCCCTGACTCTGGTTAATTGGTTGACCTTCCTTGCATCATTTTTGGTAGGTTCTAAACCTGCAAATACATTTTGAATTCAATAACATTGGATCCTTTACTAATCAATTAAGCCTGAGTAAATAGAGG
Source organism: Enteromius treurensis (assembly GCA_032275025.1). Taxonomy (NCBI): domain Eukaryota; kingdom Metazoa; phylum Chordata; class Actinopteri; order Cypriniformes; family Cyprinidae; genus Enteromius; species Enteromius treurensis. The sequence continues at coordinate 1,301,243 of JAUCMU010000013.1, read as the reverse complement.
TGTCTGCATTAGATAATTAGCATAAATGGCAAGTTATAATTGAGAAAAATATAGTTCTGTTTCTCTTATGTAATGTTTTTGAACAACAACATTTTCTTTTGTCCTTGCTGAATGGTGCACGTGCCACAGCTCAGACACAAAATGAATGTTGAGGCAGAAAGAGTCATTTGTAGAAGTTGTCATTCATGCTCATCTGTGGTTGAGTGTATTTTAAAAGCTGAGCGCAAGATGGTGTGTAATGCAGAAACTGAAAGAGCCTTAATTCTGCAGCAAAAGTTGGTGGTTGTCTGCACATTTAGTATTTTCTGTAAACGAGATGGTACATGGAGGATAGTGAACTGTTTTCCGTTGGGGAGGATGAAATCTGTGTGTTTTTTTGGTGACACAAACCACTGTGTGCCATTTAAAATAGCACAAAGCAGATCAGATGTGCAAATAAAAAATGTCATATCAAATGTAAAAGGGGCATCTGTTAGACCATTATATATAAGTTTATCTGTAGTTTTTATATTTCAGTTATGTGGGACAAATGGCACCATTTCCTGAGAATGAGCCTACTGTTGTTTTTTTTTGTTTTCTTTTTTAAGTTGTTATTAGATAATTATAGTCAATTCCGTTTATTTTATTTATTTACTTCTTCTTCTTCTTATTATTATTTTATTATGTAATTATGTATTATTATTATTTTATTATATAATGTTCTGTTATCTTTGCTGCGTTGAAGCTGATATCCAGACGTCCATTCTAATACTAGTACTCTGCATTTAGGGGTGAAGCCCTTTGCTTGCACAATGTGTGATATGAGGTTTTTCCAACGCTACCATCTCCAGAGACACACCATCACCCATACGGGTATGTGTCGTCTCTTTGTACCCCTCTCACACTGCTGGTTTTGTTCAGCATGTACAAGAAATGACCATAAAATAATGTTCAAAATTATAAGTATTTGCCATTAAAATTTGTATATTGTTGAGATTTATTAAAAAAGGTTTTCAGAAGAGGAGCAGTGAGGTTTGCATGAAGTGTTATGGTTATTTACCTGATGAAAGAATGGCAAATTTCCAAAAAATGACAAACAATTTTATGCAGTGGTTTATGTTTGACTTGATAGTAGTTGGTTGATTGTTTTCGAAGTGCGATGCATATTAGCTAAGTTTCTTTGTTTTGTTTTTGGGCGAAGACACTAATCTAGTGATGGCTAAATATGCTCATCTATTTGTGGGAGAACAAAAGGTTTTATCATAGGAAATGTGATCACTTTAATATACCAAAATATTTTAAAATACCATTTTCAGTTGATTTAGAGAGTGAAGAATCTTCTGTACTGTACAGTCAGTTAATGATGGTGGATATTTCTGAATTCGGCAATAATTATGAAAATATACATTTCGAACATCAACACTTTGTTAGAGAATTAAACCACGCTGTAGTCATACTGACATGACAACTGGATCAGAATGTAAAATTAGGCTAATCGTCTTAACAAATTCCAATTGATAATCAAAGTTGTATTTTTGAGATGATGCGTATGGTTAATATTTTGCTCTGGTCATCTAGGGGTGAAGCCGTATGCTTGTTCCATGTGTGACATGCGTTTTTTCCACCGTTACCATCTGCAGAGACACAGCCTCACTCATACTGGTATGTGTCTTTCTGTCTTACCCCCACCTTAGATCATATCTGAGCTCTGCTGCCAGTGTCTAACAGGACGTATGCAATTTAAATATTACGTTTAGTACATTACTTTTAGACAAATTTCCACTTTTTTTTATTAAATGAATGTGCCCTTGGGTTAAAGTGTATACTGTCAGCTACCCTTGACACTACAGATGTATACATTTCCATATTATTTTTTAAGTAAAAGATTATTTGTTAATTTATTATACATTAACATGTTAGTTCATCCAAAATGAATATACTTTCACACACTTTTTTTTGTTTGTTTAAGTAAATGCACAAAATCAGACCAAAATTAAGCTTAATATTCTTTCATTCTAAATTTGAGAAAAATAATAATTCCCTAGTTAAGCACTAGAACAGTAAGTATCAAGAAAAAAGAGAAAGTACTACCAAAAAGGTAAAATGGTTAAAACTATAAGCTCATAGTTACACTTTAAACTAAACGCTTTTAACTTAATTCCTGAACCCGAGCAAAACTATTTCCATGTTTCCAAAGTGGCAGCACTGCAGTGTACTTCATGTCTAGTAGATGCTCACTTTGTGAACTGCTCTTAGCTTTCTATTCATAACTCGCGCTACTTGGCCAATGAGACTGTAGACTGTATGTTGTTCTTTGAGTTGAGCAGTTCCCATGACTCATTGGTTTAAGTTGACAGGTTGACAGGTAAGGCTAATACACTGCTATTTTGTGCATTTAGGGGTGAAGCCTTATGCTTGCACCATGTGCAACATGCGTTTTTTCCAACGCTATCATCTACAGAGACACAGCCTCACCCATACGGGTAGGTGGAATCTCTGTGTATATATTGTTATGAATTGCTTCTCAAAGCAGGGCTCGCAAAATTGCTAGTGAGACCAAAAAAAGATGCCGCCCTGTCTGACGGACTTCAGACTCACAATCTTCTCGTGCTTGTAACGGTGAAACCCATCATAGTTGGTCATTTGCATACATTGCTAATTTAAACATTGAAGCTTTTAAACCATTCAAGCACATGAAGAAGCAAACGAGAATATTGTCTTGCGTGCTTTTATATAATAATTATTTTTTTGCACACACACTGACACCACACACAGAGTGTGGCGTTTCAGACAGAATGCAACACAGAATTGATTTTTTTTCTTAAACTTAAACTGCTTAAGTTAAAGCTTAAACTGACACATACATGCACAAAATTATCTCAACATACCTGTCTTGCTGATGTCTGTCATTAATGCCAACAAAACATAACTATCAAATTTTGAGCTATGTTTAATTTATACACTGCAGTTACTTTACACTTAATAATTACTTTTCCGTACCTGAAAACTGTTATTTTGCATTATTTTATTTCAAACTTTGTTCTGTTTTTATTTAAATATGGTAAAATTTGACATTTACTCATCCTTAAAAACAATCTTTTACTTATACATTTACTTATGCTACTAGTTCTTTTCTGTTTTGTTGATTGAATTATAAAAGTTTATTTCAGCTGTGACTTAAAATCTGTCACACAATCCAAACCCTGAGTCTCGTGATCCATTGCACCCCTACTTTTTTGAAGGAAGTTACAATCATGGAAGTTTTTAATCATGCTGATTTTCTGCAGTGATGTTTAGCCGTTGTGTTTTTTTCACCCCCTCTCTATTTACATTCATTTTGAGCTACCAAAACTGAAGGGCTACCGGGGATTTTGACATTTTGCGAGCCCTGCGAAAGCTCTCAGTATGTTATAGAGAGAGAGACACAATCTGTTAAAACTACAACAAACTCGAGTTTGTATTATTTCTAATCAAGATTAATAATATAATGCCACCTCCTTTTTTCCAAAGCAGGACTATTTGTTTTGAATTGAATTGCTCGTCTGATTACAGAGCAGGGTATTATGAACAGGCATGTCTGACAACACAATCTTTGTGGCACACACAAAATTCTGTTAAATATAAAATGATTATAATGCAGACATAATACTTTCTCTATGCTTTGTAATGTAGTCCACATGTATTTGTAAGGTTTTGTATTATTTATTTTACTGCAGATGCACTTAAATGAGCAGGATTTACCCCCCCCCCAAAATGCTATATTAATAGAAACACATACATGACCTGTTGGTGCTCTGTGCATTCAGGGGTGAAGCCGTATGCTTGTTCGATGTGTGACATGAGGTTTTTTCAGCGTTACCACCTGCAGAGACACAGCCTCACTCATACGGGTATGTGTCATCTCAAACCCCTGCCTTTTTGTAGTTAATGTTACATTTCTGCATGCTGAATGGCTTTTTTCAATTTCAAGCCACAACCATTTTATGCTTCCTTGACACATGAAAGCATAAAATGGACATTTTTAAATGTATCGTATTCGCAAATTAAATTCAGAATCATCGACATTTATTAATTTAATAATAGTGCTTCATTAAGGTCTTACTATGCACCTGATAGATGCGCAGTATATCTGTCATAATGTCACTTATTCACTAATAGCAGCCTGCCATGTTGCTCCATTTCCACCATTCCCAGAAACTGCTTATTTATTTGTTGTTATTGTTGTTGTTGTTGTTATTACTGAATTGCTGATCATTTATAGGTATTTCCACTTTTAAATTAATCTTTTATTAACCCAATCCTTGGGTACTGTTTAAATAACAGAAACTTTATGTGATCATTTACCTTAAATGCTCAAATAAATAAATAAATAATACATATTTTTTAGCCGCTTTTGCTTTATGATGTTTGGGAAAATTATTTCCATTTAAAATCATCCAAACTGCACTAGACAAGTGCTTTTTGGTCTTTAAATATTGCAAGTGGTATAATAATTAAAACAGATGTAATGTCAGTGAGGGGAAAAAAAATGAGCATGCTGTACATTTTTTTAAGCAGCATTCGTTTGGTTGTTTTTTTTGCTTTGAATGTTGTGTAAAGACATTCACTCTCTAAAATTGACTCTGCATCTAGGGGTGAAGCCGTATGCTTGCTCGATGTGCGACATGCGGTTTTTCCAACGTTACCACTTGGAAAGACACAGCCTGACTCATACTGGTATGTGTCTGCTCACTGTACCCCTGATTTGTACCCAGTATTTATTGATTGGATCTAAAGTCTGTATATATTTTGTGGTTGAGGTGTTAAGGGAAAGGAGAAAAAAAAGCTACGGATTATTGACTTCTTCAAATGAATAAGAATACACTTTTGAAGATGTTATTTTTGAAATATGTTTTAGTTTTATCCTGAATCATATAATATTTGCAATAAATCAAAGTCAATACATTTAAAATGAGTTCACCCGTTTAATTCACTGCTCTTGGGTGCGAGTTATGCAAGACTCACTCTTACGCTCGCGTGTAATATTTGCTGCCTCATGTTTCTGTGGAGGTGCTTTTGTGTTGATTAAGTTTATTTACATGGAGTATTAAATCATCATTGATTTCTTTTCACCAGTTTCAATGATCAGTCATATTTATTCTCCAACAGTCTCAAACTAGGTTTCTGATTTTTAAAACCAAAACCCCAGTGTGCCACTATACATTCTAGCAGTTCTTTATTCCATATTAAACTCTACAAACTCGAGTTTGTATGGAGTCATATGCTTTAATTATTTCTAAGCATGAATATACTGTCTATTTTAGATTTCACGTGGGAACCCGTATGACAACCAGTCTCTATCCTTTCATGTCAGAAACAGTGTTTAAGAATCTCTGTTGATGTTGTGGCATGCTGTGAGAATGAATAGGTGGAGTGCTACAATGAAGACTCTTTTTCTCTGTTAGGAGAGAAGCCGTTTGCTTGTGACATGTGTGACATGCGGTTCATTCAGAGGTATCATCTGGAAAGGCACAAGCGTGTTCACAGCGGTGAAAAGCCTTACCAGTGTGAGCGCTGCCAGCAGGTAAGAACACGCTTTATAAAACAGGGCTTTTAAGATGTAAGACAGCTCTATGATTATTCATTACCCCCGTTCATAGAGCAATAAACTTGCAGCAATGAAGAGGAATTTATTTTCAAGAGCTGCTGACTATCTGTGTCACAATGTGCCAAATGTGTTCATTTAAAAAAAAAAAAAAAAAAAAAAAAAATTATGTGACCCTGGAGCACAAAACCATTTATAAGTTGCAAATTTGAAGAGTTTGTTTCCAAAACGCTGTCAATCCATTTTGATTCATTAATTCTTTAATAAAAAATTGGCAAGGTGAAAACCACAAATTTTTGTTTCAGGCTTTCAGCTTTTTGGTTATAATATTATAATATAATATATTTAGATTTTCAAAGATTTATTATAGAAACGAATAAATCAATGTAAAAGAACTGTTGAAACATTATAAAGTAAGTTCATCCACATATAATTGAATGTGATTAATCTGCCATTATGAACGTGATATCTTGTTAGTGATATTAAAGTGCTCCTCCATCTGAAATCATACCAATCACAAAACCAGCTTTACTGACAAGATGACCATGACAATCACGGGTGATTTGTCACGCAGCCCTAATTTTTTGGTTTGTTTGTTGATCACAGAGTAAAAAATGAGTTGAGGAAAACTAGATGACAGGTTTATTCAAAGGGCTGCCATTACTGGTACGGTTTACAGTGCGTGGAATGGTGTGCTGTGACTGGTTGAGCGGATAAATCACATTCTGCAGAGAAGGAAGGCATTTATCGTGTGTTCTTCGTTTGTACCAATAGGCAAATAAATGTCAAAAAATCATTAGGATATTTAAGGGTTAGTTCAAAAATGGAAATTAGCCTGTTTTTTAACTTACCTTCGAAGCATCCTAGGTGTATGTGACTTTCTTATTTTAGACGAATCCAGTGGGAGTTCTATTAAAAATTGTCCTGGGACTTCTAAGCTTGATCATTGCAGTGATTGGTTGGTTCCCTAAAATGGTCTAAAACATGTTAAATAAAGTGCACTAAAACATAATAAAACGATGCACTGAAGTCAGCAGAGCACACACAGACCCACTTTTGCCACATATAGATAGCTGCAATGACAGATTTTATATATGTGACCCTGGATCACAAAAGCAGTCTTAAGTCACTGGGGTATATCTAGCAATAGCCAAAAATACATTGTATGGGTCAAAATTATAGATTTTTTTTTTTTTTTTTTTTTTTTGGCCAAAATCCTTAGGATAGTAAATAAAGATCATGTTCCATGAAGATGTTTAGTCAAATTCTTACCGAAAATATATTAGAACTTAGTTTTTGATTAGTAATATGCACTGATTAGATCTTCATGTGAGAACTTTAAAGGTGATTTTCTCAGCATTTAGATTTTTCTCTACCCTCAGATTCCACATTTTCATATAGTTGTATCTCAGTCAAATATTGCCCTATCCAAATCATACATCAAGGGGAAGCTTAACAAGCTTAACAAAATTAACATTTGATGTCCAGGGTCACATATCTGTTCACATAACTAAAATTGATATATACACTGCTCAAAACAATAAAGGGAACACTAAAATAACACATCTTAGATCTGAATGAATAAAATATTCTTAAGTACTTTGTTCTTTAAATAGTTGAATGTGTTGACAACAGAATCACACAAAAATTCAAAATCAATCAAGTTTTTTAACCCATGGAGGTCTGGATTTGAAGTCACACTTAAAATTGAAATGGAAAAACACACTACAGGCTGGTCCAACGTTGATGTAATGTCCTTAAAACAAGTCAAAATGAGGCTCAGTAGTGTGTGTGTGGCCTCCACCTGCTTGTATGACCTCCCTACAACACCTGGGCATGCTCCTGATGAGGTGTCGGATGGTCTCCTGAGGGATCTCCTCCCAGACCTGGACTAAAGCATCCGCCAACTCCTGGACAGTCTGTGGAGCAACGTGGCGTTGGTGGATGGAGCGAAACATGATGTCCCAGATGTGCTCAGTTGGATTCAGGTCTGTGGAACAGGCGGGTCAGTTCATAGCATAAATGCCTTCGTCTTGCAGGAACTGCTGACACACTCCAGCCACATGAAGTCTAGCATTGTCATGCATTAGGAGGAACCCAAGGCCAACCGCACTGGCATATGGTCTCACCAAGGGTGCAGCCCTCCAAAGAAATGGCACCCCACACCATTACTGACCCACCGCCAAACCGGTCAAGCTGGGGGATGTTGCAGGATATTCTCCACGGCATCTCCAGACATGTGCTCAGTGGGAACCTGCTTTCATCTGTGAAGTGCACAGGGCGCCAGTGGCGAATTTGCCAATCTTGGTGTTCTCTGGCAAATGCCAAACGTCCAGTTTAATTGTGTTGTTTAAGTGTTCCCTTTATTTTTTGGAGCAGTGTACTGAAACACATTTTTAAACGGGGTCGGAAGAATTTTAAAACTTTTAGCATCGATCAAAATGATTATGATACTGTTAATGTTGCCATGAGTAAAGCCACTGTTGCTGATATGGTGTTAAAACATAAACAAGCAAACAACGTGAGGGTGAGTAAATGATGACTACTAAATCGTTTTTGAGTGAAAGGGTTTGTTCACCCACAATTTCTGATATTCAAGATACTTTTGATGAAATCCAAGTTCTTTTTACAGACATGAAATTGATTTCCAGCTTGCAATTTAAGTTTTTATTAAATGGACTTGAGTAAAGTCAAAAGTTCCACTAACTTCTGTTTTTTACCTCAAGAACTTCTCACGGACAGACAGACTGTTGAGACACCGGCGATTGTGTCAGGGTCGCGGCGTGGCAAAAGTTGAGGCCCAGCCTTGTTCATTCACCCAGGAGCCTCCCTCGGCTCCTCCGTCCACGTGGAGCCCACTACATCCTGCCCCGGGCCGGCTCGCCGTCTGACATCATACTCTTGAGATGACAGCACACCCAGACCTCTCTCAGAGTCACTGGCTGTGTGGCGCCACCTGCTGAAAGAGAGATGCGCTACAGACAGGATGAGGGGAAATTCTCCTCTTTTGTTTCTTTATTTAGAAACAAACAAGGTTCTCTTTTGATCCTTGAGAGTTGTTTTATACTTTTTGGTAATATATTACGGGGCTAGAAGGGGGTTTATGGTACTTTTAAGAGGCAAAGAACAAAAAAACAAACAAACAAAAAAACACCTAACATGGACATTTCATGTTACTAACCAAAAAACAAAAGGTACAACCCATCGTCTATCGACTGGCACCTATCGATAAACACTTCATGTAAAATGTAACACCATTGTGTGATTAAATTCAGCATCATGTGTGATGTATAGGCCTGCTGTAAAGTGCTATGGGTGAGTTCCCTACTGTCCTGAGGACTCAGGTAATGTCCTACTACCATCGCAAGATCTGCGATCACAGGCTTTTTCTCAATGATAAATGTTTGATCTGATATTGTAACTACGTATGACTTTGAAAGATGTGTATATTACTATGTGTAACAGCCGGTTTGTTCTCTGTCATTGCCATGAGCTGGTGGAAATGACATCGCCAGTTCTACTCACTGGAAGTGTCCCTTTCTCCGACGTCACTTACTTAATGACTGGCAGATCTCACTAGACCTGTCAAGGCCATGTTTTGGGGATCATTGGCCCTCGCAATCATAAATTTAGCATCAAGAAAATGAGGTCTGTTTAATGCCATTAGGGTTTTCATTGTTACAGTATTTTTTATGAACATTTAGCACATTTCACTGATATTCTTATTACCGTTTTGAAAAAAAAAGTGTTTTTGAATATGCATTAAAATGATTTAACTTTGTCCTATAGTGGCTTTTTGGGCAATAGGAGATATCAATAACAGCATTGAGAATTACACAGGTAAAATGGCTGGTGAGAAATATCAGCACCTATAAATAGATGTTTTTTGTTCCCCCTTCCTGATACATGGCTGAGATATGTTTTTGTGAGATTCATTGTAGAGTCAATATTAATGCATCAACATGGTAAATGACACAATGAAAACGTCCAAAACCCCCGCAGTTTCATGTACAGATTTATATGTGCTGCATATAATAAGATCTTGTGGTCTTAAGATGTGTTCATGTGCATTTTGTTTTGTATTTTTCATTTTAGTCCCCCCTAATTATATACATATTATTTTACTGAACTATTGACATGAGGACAGTTAGTCTGTCTGTTGTTTTCTTTCCAAAGTTATTGTTATATTGCCTTGTGTTAAAATTTCTATTGATCTAGATTTGCTGTTTTGTTGTAATATCTGAGATGGAGGTTTCCAGTGTGACATAGCAGTGTTGTCTTATGCATAGGTTTGCATATCTGCATATGCAATGCCTTCAGTACATGTAGGCCACTAAACAAATGACAAGGGCAGAGATCTGATGTTATTGTTGCACCAAATGATATTGTATCTGTCAGTTTATTAACTTCTCATTCTATTGTTCCCATGATATCTACTGTTTTACGAGAGTCTCGTCTGTATTTTTTAAGAGCTGATGGACAACTAGGGATAGAGTCGGGCATTTCCTTGCATCAGAATGCTTTCTGGTGATAGTATCTGGCAACTACAAAGAGTATATCTTGAGAGGGATGTCTGCTGTTTATTGACATAAGATTGCTGCATTTCTATGTAATGACTGAATATTTTTTCTTTGTAATGTTACATGTTTATATACTGTAACTGAATTGGTTAAAACATTTAGTTCTATAGTAACAAGCTGTGTATTTTAAGGACCTTTCTATGCTAATATAATTTTGAAACACTGGAGAGAAACGTGTGACATGATCATCTATACACATATACAGTTAAATATTGCATAAACACTCATAATTAGTATGTGGTTACTAATCAAAGCATCTCTCCAAAGTGTTGGGAACAATATTGCAGTGTGCATACTCTGATGTCTGAATTAAAAAGAAAGAAGCAATAGAAGTCATACCTTTACATTATTTTAGGCATTTACTTGGACAGAAAAAGAGTATTAGTAGCTATCAAAGCATCATTTTTTTCCTTTTTTTTTTTTTTGCATGTTATTGCAGACACTGATTTAACAAATTCACGGAATTCCTTATCTTCAGTTGAGGGTGTTTAAAAAAACAACAACCTTATAATAGCAAAGGAAACAAGTTTTGTTAATTGACACTTCAGTAACATTTGATTGTTTTTTTTGTGAGGAGACAAAAGTTGCTTATTTTATGCAAAAATAAAATACTAAATAAAATGTGTGGCTTTCACATGTGTATTCAGATTTGATTGAGCCTTGTTTTTTGTTTTTTAGGAATAGCACTGGAATTAATTTAAAATCTGAAAGGACTGATGATAAATAACTATCTGGCAGTTATTGATGGTCAAGTGATTCAACTCAAGTGTATCTTTTCAAATATTATGTGGTGTTTCCAGCAAGGTCCATCTTGACTTTTTAATTAGGGCTGACGAAAAGGTTGTTACAGCAACATTCTCGTCAAAAATGGCAACTGACTTCCAAAGGGGATCCCGGTCTCATGAAAAGTAATACGCTAAATAAAAACGAAAACTCATTATATTTATATGCAAAAATTGACCTATATAGCCACGCACATGTTTGGTTTGCATATGATAAGCATCTACCTCACACCCATAGTCCTATAGCATATTCACGCCAAAATCCATTTTTTGTGTATCTGTACCATGAGTCTTTGTTTTTATTTGGAGCAGCCTATACGCATATTCATTAGATCGGGTAGCAGCGGGAATCACTTCCACGTACTGTTAGGCTAAAACAAACATTAAACAAACAAACTGCATGTTAGGATGCCATAGGTCAATTTCTGAAGACAGAGATTTGGAAATGGAGATGGAAATTACAACCCCAAACTCGTGTTAGTAAAAAAAGTTAGTTTTTATGTGTGTAAGTGTAGTCTTAAAACTCAAGTGAAAAATGTAATTAAATTTGTGGTCCTTTCATGATCGTAACACATAATTTTCATGTGCTCAACAGATATGTCTGTGATTGGCTACAATTAGTAACTTATTGTTCTTCACCAATGTTTAAACAGATACACACTGTGTTTGAAAGCCATGTCAGCAGATTTGTCAATGACCAAATATATTGGGGATCGGCCCCTATATGTATGTAAGCGCTCCAGATGTGTATGAAGCAATGATGTGAAGCCACAAACATGTCTGTTGGGCATGTGAACACTATGGCCAATCAATGGTTTTTAAGAATCCTCTCAACAGTGCTCAAAGTGCTTGCCTGAACTAGCTCTCATCTGGAGAACATATATACGAATATGTGGAGTTTCTGAGTCTTACCTGGGTGTCACAGTCCAACTGTGTTCAGCCTCTTATTTGGTGTGTCTCTCAAACTGGACCTTCCCTGTCCTCCTCCATCTATAAAAGCAACACTGGATAAAGGCCTGGTGCTATTGGTTCTGTCAACACTGCACTGGCTCCCTATCAAACATCGTATAGATTTTAAAATCTTGTTAATTACTTATAAAGCC
>JAUCMU010000013.1:1262048-1280628 GCA_032275025.1 Enteromius treurensis | reverse complement strand
AGAGGTGATTTTTTTTTTTATATGTGGCCATATGTTTGTTTATATATATATATATATATATATATATATATATAGCATTTATGCTGTGATGCTGTTGTTATGGATACAAAACGACCGAATATTTATAATAAAAATAATATTAATTATACTGTACATTTAGACACACAGCAACACTTTATAGATTTGAGATTAGTGAGGCTAAGAGAGACTTTGCTGATGAGTTCAGTCTTTTCCAAGTCACTAGGCTTATATATATATATATATATATATATATATAAACTGTACACACATAGGCAACAATTTACTAGCCCTTACTGTTACCAGAAAGCAGCACTGAGCTAGTCACGCGTTGTTAAAATCATTTAGCATTGCCTCCATGCGGTGGCACCAGAGATCAATGAAAGCTCATAATACTTTTTTTTTTAAAGACGTATAAGTGCAAACGGTAAGCACTGTTTATTTATGGTATTAAAACTACAGATCTACAAGAATGTTTTTGTTTTGTTTTATTTACTTCACAGAATTATTTGGTAGGCGATATGATAGAGTAGGCCAGACTTGTATCAGTGTTTTTGAAATTACTTGTTTCTTTTAGCCTAGTTTAGCTACAGAAGATATGATCTTGAATATACTCACTAACCAGTAACACAGAAAACGTCAGTAATGAATAACATTAAATATGTCACCTGCTAGTTTTAATAACAAGCAAAATAATAAGTTCACGTTAATCTCTGGAAAGTTGTTTGTATTTAAGTGAGTGGTAGTAACATCCACAACTGAGGCTGACAGAAATGAAGTCGGTATGTCACACATCTGACGTTTGTCGTTTAACACACCTTTTCAAAAGGCCCATCATCACCATGTGCCATGTACACTCAGAATCTTAAATGTAGTTTAAAGTGTGAAAAGTGAGATTTGGTCCAAATTTTGTTATTATTTAATTATTATTATTATTTTTTTTTAATTTATCTTTCTTTTTCTTAATTATTCATGAAAATTGTGAAATTACAATTGATTTGGAAAGTCTTCTAACTTATTTCATACACAATATGTATAATATAATAATATATCATAATGCAAAATAAATTAATATAAAAGTCAATTTTTACAGTTTCTTAAAAAATTTGGTGCCTATAATAGATATCTTGGTACTTCTGGCTTGGCTGTTTTTTTTTTTTTCTTTCTTTCTTTTTTTTTTACTATTTGTATTATTTTATGCAGAAATCAAACTTATGAGCCATTGTTTGCAGTGGCCCATTTTCTTGTACTAAGGAACACATCCTTTTTGAATCCATGCGTTTGCTTATGTTAGAAGAAAATTTACCAAACTAGATGACAATAAATATAAACAATCTAATCTGTAATACTGAAAATGAACAAGGTAAACGAAAAAATTACAAAAATAATCAGTATATGACCAGCCCCCAATAGCCCATTTGACATCTCCTGATTCTGACAGTCAGCGAGTAAGTCATGATATGCCAATTTAGAAGCATAAAGGTACTTTCCTCATGAATGCTGTCTAAACAAAAAGAAAAAGAGGAAGAGAAAGAGGCACTAAACTGATGGAATTGTGTTTGAGACCAATGCTATAAATGAATCATTATTCTCTGTAACCACCTCTGGTAACAGCATCTATTCTAAACTCCTCAACGAAACGAAAATGTAGCAAGTGCCAGTAGGTAAAACAGAAGTGTTATTTATAAATAACACTAGTATATTCCACACATAGTATAGCCAGTTTTTAGAAATGGTTCAGCAGTTAAAGCTACACTCAACATGTGAATGTGTTTCCAGCGTTACAATAAGTAGAGTACAAACTTCTGTATTTACTGCTGTACATGTATCAAGTTGCACAATATTTGATTATGCTGTGTACAATAGGAATATGACCTTTGCTGGGTTTCTAATTTATTCTAATTGTTTGAAGTTACTGTAATCCACTGTGTGTGTGTGATTACTTTTTTAATATTGTTAAATGGGTATTTTGTTTGTTCAAATACCAATGTAAATCTTGTTGTAATTGTAATGCATCATCATTATATATTTCTAATTTAATATTAATTGCATTATAATTATTCATATCCATTGGTCTTATGTCAGTGTAATGCAACTGAATTAGTTATTATAAATGAGATGACCCTTCTTGTTTTTGTCTTTGTTCTAAATGAGTGAAGTCAGTTTGACTTCACGTTTAACCTAATAATTAAAAAAAAGTTTACTGTCAACCATAAGGTGGCGCTATTGAGCTACTTGCTCTTCTACTTACTCTTTTAACTCATGTTGTTTATTTTATCATCTTTTCTGTTCATAACGTTCATGTCACACCTGTTTTCATTTCACTGATTTTTTCTTCTTTCATAATCAAATTCAATTATTGGCTAAGGCATCTCTCTTAACTGCATACAACCCGCTTTTGAAAAAGAGAAAACAAAGACCAAAAACAAAACAAGTAACAGAATGATGTCTGCTATTCAACCTTTTTAGCATCAGGACAACCACCTTTGTTAGATTAAAATAATCTCGATGATTTTGAATTCTGTCTCATAGGTTTGAAAAAGGATCCCCACCTCTTAATTCTTGTAATCTTACAATTGCTGATATTATTTGACAATTGATCATCCCAGTAAAACTCATTTTATTTTCATTAAAAAATATCATTATAAATACAACACTGCTTTTACTGAAAGTCATATTACCCAATAAAAGCAGGAACTGTTGAAAACATTTGAAAAATATTATTTTTAAAAGAATAATTCTGTAAAATAAATATAATTAAAAATAAAAAAGAATGTTTTACATGTTTATTATGCTTATAGGTCTATTTTCGTACAGAAAAGCAACAACAACACCCATGAATAATGGCTTGCACTGCTGCACAAACAAATGACGGCTGAACATTAGATTATTCCTCTCTTTTGAGCAGTTTATCTATTTCTCAGCGTGACACACTGATTGCAGCTGCTGTCTCTTTTATACAATTTCTGGACAGATTTATTGGCATATGAATCATTTAGTAGCGGCAGCAAATTCCATTATGGTCTTGATTACTTGTTTTTTGCCTTATGCAAATGTACATTTAGTCAAGACAATGGGGCAAACAATAAAAAAAACATAAATAAACAAAAAAAAAATCTTTTAGAGTGTAAATTCTTGTGCCTTTGCATCTCCATCTTAACGCTTGAGTGGATCTAGATTATTCAAATTAGCCAATAGACTATTGATTCCTGACAATTCTCTTGCTTCTCTACTAACACAGCATAATAATCAGAATTTGTGTGTGCTTGTTTACATTGAAAATGTGACATTTAAAACAATTAGGCAAGTTTATTTATTTGCCAAATCAGATTGAGAAGCAATTCAACTCAATAAAGGACGTTATGAAGTGGCAACATGGGACTTGAGAGTGTCATATTGATTTTAAAGGAACACATGACAGATGATTTTAAACAGCTGGAAACATGTTTTGTAAACCAAAGCACTAATAAGAATTTATATCCCCTACACACATGAAACTATTCTGTTACACAGTGGGTCTAGTAAGCATCTTGTGCATCTTCTGTGTACTGCAGCTATGTAATGTCTGTCTTCTAGCAGCAAAACTTATCAGAAAGGCATGAAGAACGTTATCATGTTGTTTTACAATAGCTTAACTGTCATTATTCCATATGTTAACTGACCCTTATTTGAAACTGACTGCACAAACGTCTTCATGAATATCAGTCATCAAAGCAACACTCACGTAAAACTCCAGTAACACTATACAACAAGGCAACATTTATTAGTAACCAACAAGCAGGCCTTGCACTATGTGAGAGGGAATATTTACTCAGAAAGCAGCAGAGGAGAAGTAGGCAGCTAGATGAAGAGGCTCGTGCAGCACACAACACCAATGAACCGCTTGAAATTCGAGAAAGCACGTCTCATCGCATCAGTTCTTTGAGAATCAGAGACTGATCATGCAGCAGTTGTTCCACAAACCAGAAGTGAACTTGACCCAGGGTACAGACTGATATACAGAAGGTAGTGGTTGCTTACCACACACCACATCAGTTATCTGATAATGCACAGCACTCTACCCCTTACATACATCAGTATGTAATCCTGTCACCACTCAGCCTACAATTTCACATTCTGTTCCTGAGTACATTACCTCTCTCTCCTCATCCACACCATTACATGCAGAGCCTGTGAGTGTTGTTCCTTCTATCTATCCTGCAGCAATGCAATGTACAATTGCCTTCCGCAGATGTTGACTCTCCTACCAAAGTGCAGCCTTCTTTGTCTTTTGATAGACAAACCTATTGTCTAGGTTCAGCTAAACCCTGTATGTCTCAAGATTCAACAGGGTATAGCTATGCCCAGCAACCCACATTTTTAATCCTAGCTGAGTATCAACCTCATCCTCCAACAACTTGTTAGACAACTGCGGTTTAGTCCACAGCCATTATAAGGCCATAGAGTTCCGGGTGTACAGCCACCAGCCCCAGTTAATATGATGAACATGTTGATTACCAGCTTATATGGTATACCCAAACCAGCTCTGCTTAAATTTGATAGCGGTAAGGAGTCTGACTTTGCCTTACTCAAAATGGCACTATACATAAGATGGCCATGCTCATCTTACAGAGCAGTTTAAAAACCAAGTGCTTCTAGACGGACTAAAGCTACCAACTGCTTAAAAATTAGCCCAAGCCTACATGCATGACCCTACTCCGTACACCACGGCATTGCAAGCCCTCAGAAGACAAATATGGACAACCCCGTCAGCTTGTACAGAGCAAACTTGGAGCTATATTAAACTCTCCACCAGTCAGAGTAGGGGATGACAAAGCATTTGATAACTTTGCGCACTCAGTACACAGTCTTCTGGGCATGCTACGTTCTTTGGAGGGTGAGAATGTCTACAAACAGAAATGTGGTTCACATGTAGACAGGCTTTTAGTCAAACTGCCCAGATCAGTGGCTTAAAGCGGTTACTGCTGCAGATGCAAGCAAAACCCCAAGGCTTGTACCCTCAAGAAACCTTGTAAAATAAGTCAGGGCAGCATCTGACAGTGCTTCATGATGCAAACATACAGAAGCCAAACAAGATTGTTGGTGTTAGTGGATGGTTAGTACCCCTTCAGACACTGTTTATCTGTCCCAACCGTCCTCAACAGGTCGTGCTAAAGGTTGTAAAAGTACTTCTGCATAATGCTGAACACTTACTTGAGGCATTTCTGGGTCTTTCCGGGCAAAGTTATCCAGTGAAAGTACTAATGAAGAAGTACAGACACTTAAAGGGGCTGCCAATTCCAGCAATTGACAAAGTGAGGCCAGTACCACTGATTGGTTCTGACTTTCCACATTTGCTCATCTCACTTAGCCTGTTCGTCTTGACCTTTCTGGAGGACCTGTAGCAATATGTACTTCCCTTGGTTGGACACTTTAAGGTCCTGCCAGTGTGATTCATCTTCCCTTTGATGAGCAGCAGTGTTTTTTCACTGCAATTGTACCTGCTCACTTTGATCTCCAGGGGCATGTGGAGAAACTGTGACAAACAGACACTTAACCTTATATCAGTGAGAAAGCAGCCACATGATCTAAGCTTGATCAGCAAGCATTTGAATTGCTTTAGCAACACACCGTGAGGGTGAATGTAAATGGCATCATGAGATATGCCACACCACTTCTTAGAAGGAAGGACAGTCCTTGTCTAAAAGCACCCAGATCAGCTTGTCTCTTACTGCTTCGAAGTACAGAGCAAAGAATCGTAAATGACACTGGACAGGCCATGACCTTTTGTCAAGAGATCTAGAAGCTGGAAACTGCAGGCTATGTGAAGAGATTGACTCCTGCATTTTTAGACATGGTACCTCCCTCATCACTTAGTCCACCACAACAACAAAGCAAGGCTTGTTTTTAATTGTTCTTCCTGATCCCATCCAGGGTCCTTCCCTTTTTTGATGTTCTACTCCGGTTTCATGAGCACACGGTGGCTATCAGTGGAGACATTAAAGCAATGTTCCACTAGAACAGACCTTTGACTGAAGATCGCCCACTATTTCTCTGGAGGGACATGAAGAGGAAGGAAGAGCCAAGAGTCTTTGAGTGGCAGGTTCTCCCATTTGGGACTACCTGCAGTCCTTGTTGTGCCACATATGCGCTACAAAGATGTGAAAGACAACAGTGAAGGCTACGAAAATGTTCAAAAGTCTGTAGAACAGGCATTCTACGCTGATAACTGTTTGAAAAGTCTTGACTCCCCAGAGAAGGCCCATAACCTCATCGATAGGATATGAGGTCATTTGTCCTCTGGTGGGTTTGAAATCCGCCAATGGGCCAGTAATGTACCTGCTGTAGTAGAACACCTTCCAGTTGAAGCCAGCCAGCACTGAACTGTGGCTTTCTGAGCACAGTTTAAACCCACAAGATGCAGCTTTAGGTCTCCGTTGAAATTGTCTTACTGATCACCTTGGATACCAACATTGCCCTGTTGACTACTCTGAACCCACTCTACAAAATTTGTACAAGGTATTGGCAACACAGTGTGACCCACTGGGTTATCTTATACCCTTTACTACAAAAGCGAGAATACTAATTCAAGATCTCTGGAAACTCAAGATAGGTTGGGATGACAAAATCCACCCAGAAGGCCTGTTAGTACAATGGCAAACCTGGGAAACTGAACTCGCTGTTGAGATACCCAGAGCATACATACCATCATGTGCTGACACCTAGAGCACACAGAGAGAACCATCCATATTTTCTGTGATGCTTCTGAACGGGCATATGGATCGGTTGCTTACCTTCCCACTCAAGATCAGCAAAACCAGATCCATGTAGTGTGGCTCCCCGCTAACAGATATCAACGCACTGTTTGGAGCTTTGTGCAGCTCTCACAGGAGCATTGCTTGCAAAACTACTAGAGAGCTGTCGATTCCTGTAAGTGATCCTATGGGTACTCAACAGTACTCAGCTGGTTGAGAGCAGACTTCTGTCGCTCATTGTCAAGTCTTCATTGGGACAAGTATCGCTGAAATTCATCTCTGCCTAAAATAGCAACTCTTGATGACTGTGATAAGTGGAAAAAACAATCATTCTGTGGAAATGCGTGTTTTGAAAAGTCTTACCCTGACATCTCCGGAATTAAGAGTTGGAACAAACTATTGAAGGCTACTCCCCAGTCCCTTCACAGGGCGGCTGCTACTATGACTGCTGCAAATGCCATAGCAGCTAAACTACACCTGTTAAAACAAGCTCAGAGGGACAGCTGTACGGGAGAGGTGAATGCAAAGGTAAATCCATATCTGCCCAGAGTCATCTTGCTTCACTTTCTGCAAAGTATGATCAAACCCTTGGTTTAATAAGAGTTGGGGGACGGCTCCACCGAGCCGAGGTACTAGATCCAGACACAATGCATCCCATAATACTAGACCCTAAACACCAAATTGCAATGCTCTTAATCAAAGAATATTACAACCAACTTCTGCATCCAGGTCCAGAACGGGTCTTAGGTGACATCAGGCTCAAATACTGGATTCTTCATAGCAGAGAATACATCAAGAAACACCAGTGCAGTTGGGAGACTTGTCAAAAATGGAGAGGAAGTTCTGTAATTACGAAAATAGCAGGCTTGCACCCCTCACGATTGAGACTGTACAAACCACCTTTTTGGTCCACTGGTATTGACTGTTTTGGCCCTATCACCATCAAGCGCTGGGGCATCGTATTTAAATGTATGACATCAAGTTGCGTGCATCTGGAGAGCATGGACACGGATGCCTTCCTGATGGCAATAAGACGATTTGTATCTCGCAGTGGTAAGCCATTTGATATTCTGGCTGATAGAGGCACAAACTTCAGAGGAGGAGCCACCGAACTCCAAGAAGCCTTTGCCTCATTAGAAGTTCCCCTTAAAGAACATCTAGCAGGCCAGGAAATTTAATTCCAGCTCAATCCTCCATATGCCCCACACTGGGAGGGAGAGGTATGATCAGCGAAAAGTGCTCTACAGGTAGTCACACACACACACACACACACACACACATATATATATATGTTTAGAGCATCTTCTAAACATTTTAGCTCTTTCTAAAAGGAAAGTAACACAGAATGTCAAGAACTAAGAGAATGTAGACTTTTTTTGAAACAGGATGATTGTTGTTAATAGTTCATTTTGTAAAAATACATAAACAGCTTCTGAATGGCAGTAGGCTGTAATAAGTATTAAACAATGTTAAGTGTTCAATTTATTTATAAGCACGTTTAAAATAACTTTAGTTGACCAAAGTGCTGTACATAAAACACCTAATTGCAGCATTTCAAAGGACCGACCTCATTTCTGCATCTGTATTGCAAAGGCTTACACACAACAAAACAACACATGACCTAAAAATGTAGAAGCAGTGTTAATAGATAGAGGCAGAGTGTTCCATAATTTGGGACCAACAACAGAGAAGGCTCTATCTCCCCTACATTTTAGTCTTGTTCTATGGGGGCCCGAAACATAAGTGTTGACTGAGACTTGGTCTCAATGACCTAACAGGAATTACTGCATAAACAATACTACAATGTGTTTGTAAGCTTTAAAGCCAAAAGGGTATGCAAACGAAACCACTCATTTGTACGTTCATACACAAAAGCCTAAGACAAGCAAAGTAAGCTCAGCGTGATGTCAGAATGTGGTAGCTTGCAGCACGGTCTGATGAATGAGCTTTTACTGCAGAGATCACATAGAGGGATAGGCTATTCATCAGAGAGTAAAGGAACAGGGGGTGGAGGATATCAGAGACTGGTTGGATTGACAGGCTAACTGTAAACAATGTGTTTTCTGACCTTTTTATTTGTTGCAACAGATACTACTAAGATTTAACTCTGTTTGTTTTTATTTTCCCAATTCGTTACATTTTAAAATGTTATACAGAGAACAGTTACTGTATATAGAATTGCCACTGAACGATGATGAAAAAGAAAAATATAGCATCTGCTCGTGCATGTCATGTTGTGGTTTGTATATAACGAGACTTGAGAGTGATTTTTTTTTTTTGCACTGCTGAATGCTGATGTGCAGGCTATTGGACACATTTTCAGGCAAATAGCTGTAAAAGTATTATACTGGACAGTGTCATCAACATTGCTCAATTAACCCCCTTGTTGTTTTCATTTTTCAATGAAGTACTATGTGTTAAGAAGCGGATGGACAACAGAGGTAAGTATTAACAGTCTGAGTTTATTAAACAGGTTAATGAAGGCACAAATGAAGAGGCAGATGATCAGGTGAGACACTCTGGGACACAGAGGATGGCTTTGGAGCAATGAGATGAGAGGATTAAACTGTCCTTGTCTCTTGCAGATATATGGAGATGATGGAGAACACTTGACGAAGACAACCACAACCACACACCACAGATGAATATAGAGGCGGTTCGGGATTCCACGGGACCTGGAGGACACACAGAGTTCTAGGAGGACACAAGGAGAGAGGTAAGGTACGGTAAGTTCACAGGTAACATCACTTGGAGATTGGTAAATAACGAGTCCACTTCTCATAAACAAACTCAGACATTGGGTGAAGTGTGGTCTGTGGTTTTATGTGGTTTTTGATGAGCATGCTGACTGAATCCAGGTGGTAGTGACAGGTGTTGGTGATTAGTACTCTGGTGAGAGTGACCACTGTGACTGTATTAGGGTGAAGCCTGGCACCTCTGTGACACTATGCTATTTAGACCTGCTGAAATAATTACTGCATTAATAGACTTTGTTTCTTAACTGGGCCAAAGATTAATAATTAGAGTATAGTTCAGCCAAAAGCACTTTTTGCAGCTTAAAGGAATAGTTCACCCAAAATGGAAATACAGTCATCATATACTCACCTTCGGGTAGTTAAAAAGCTGTATGAATTTCTTTGTTCTGCTGAACACAAAGGAAGATATTTTTAAGAAAGTTTGTAACCAGGCTGTTTTGGTCACCATTGGAACTACTTGAGGGTGAGTTAATGATGACACAATAAACATTTTTGGGTGACCTATTCCTTTAAGTACTTTTTTCTTTTTCTTTTTTTTTCAGCTATCCACTTTCTTACATTATAATTTGGATGCACAGCAAACATGCAGGTATGGCTATATAAAAATATATCTTTAAGACATATATACTTTTTCAAACAAAAATACAGTTATAAATATATACAATGTAAGATCTAATTAGTTGAGCTTACTTAAAGCATGGAAACCGATAGCCTTAAAAATTAAGTGAAATAGGAATAGTATGTTGAACTGACAAACGCGTAGTTAGTATAGTTTACTTAAGAGTTCTAGTAACTAAAAATGAACAGTAGGGGGTACTTGTCATGCTGGTGCTCAGGGAAGGCACGGAGAGAACTGAGTTCTCGAAGAAACATCTTTTAATAAACATAGAAGCAAAAACACACTCTTAACATTGACAATGACAGACAAAGACTGGTACACAGGGTTCAACTTAAGTAGTGAAGACAATCAACGTCATTGAGGGAGACACACCTGAAAGGAATACGTAATTAACGAAAACTAGGTCACAGGAAAAGCACAAGGGGAAAAACAGGCAACAAGGAACATAAACATGTGACTGTTACAGTACTTGATCCTTTACTTTAGGTTCACTCATGACTTAGTATAGCTACTCATTGACTCTCGGAGTGCATTGCGGCAGAATAAATTATGCAATTGCTTTGTTTTACAGTAAAAAGGTAAATTGTTTCATTTACCTTGAAAGTTGCTGTAGCTTAATAAAAGTGTAATAGTTAAGTAAAGCTAACTAGCTATATCTAAGTAAGGTTAATTCCAATAGTCTACAGCGTATAAAGTTTACATACACCTTGCAGAATCTGCAAAATGTTTTATTAAAATGAGTAGGGTCATACAAATTGCATGTTAATTTAGTACTGACCTGAATAAAATATTTCACATGTTTACATGTAGTCCACAAGAGCAAATAATATAGTTGGATTGAAAAAAGGACCCCCTTCAAAAGTTTACAAAATAATTCCTGCCTATTATTGGCCTTATTCTGGTGTATTATCTTTTAATTGCACAAATTTGTCTACATGACATTACAATCAGTTTTTGGTGCAAATGATTTAAGCATTGCCTAATGCTGCTTAAGTACAATATGTTTAACATGATGTATTTTCAATATTTATACACTGGAACTCTAAACATTTTCAACTTTATTGAAAATGAGTCTTTATGAGATCTTTGTGCTGCTTGATACAGCAAAATGGTATTTGGCATCATACTATTCTAATTTATCAATAAATGCAAAATGGGAAAAAAAGAATTGTAGAGGAAGCTAAAGCAGACAGAAACGAAACACTCATAACAGGGAGTGATCCCCGTTTTTCATATTTTATTCTCCTAAATTACAGATAATTTCATGTTGAGCTCCACCCCTCCACATCTGTTATTCTTCTGCTCCATCTGCATGCTAATTCTTATTTCACCCTTTACACTTCCTCTCTTGCTCTTTCTCTTTTTCTCTCATCCCTCATTACTCAAGAGAGTGTTCAAAGCTCTTGCCCTCTGACCTCAGGCAGGTTCAGATGGAGGTCAGGCTCAGGGAAGTGTGTGTGTGTGTGTGTGTGTATGTTCTCTCTCCCTCGGCTGATGCTGCCATGGCAACAGAGGTAGTCATAACGGAGACCGGGAAGTTGTGTTAAATGTAACACTCCCAAAAGTAATTGTGTTTTGCTCCTCTCCCCTCCCCTGTTTCTCTCCCATTGCCTTCCTCTATTACTCAGACAGCCAGGGAAATTAAAAACACACATTAGGGATCACTGATCACTTGACGAGAAATTCTTAGAATAAATTCCTTGAGGAAAGTTTATGTTGATAATACGAGAGAGGGACAGAGAGAGAAGTGTCAAAACTGTACCTACTCTCAACCTTTCTCTTTCAACCAATAAGGTGAAATAAAAATATTTGATGTAGTATCATCAGAATTCTCAAGATATATTCAGTCAATCCTGGCTGGCAGCCTAAACATATCATACAATAAACCATGAATAATTAACAAAAAATACTCAGTTCAAAAGATCAGTATGAACAATGAAATACGAAGATATGAATTTGTAAAAAAAATTATGACATGAAAATATTGAATGTATTTAAAGTTATATTCTGTCAAGCATTAAATAATGTTTATTAATGTCATTAAAGGTATTACAGTGTTATTAAAGGTGTAATCGTTTGTGCAGGGCATATTTAAGATACATTAACCATAAAGAACACACACTTACAACTGAATTCTGCATGTTGTAGGCTAATTTAAATCATAAAGACATTTACTCATTCTTGTATAACACCATATAAAACCTGTATGACTTCACTTCTTTGTGAAATACAATTTGATATCAATTTCTCGAGTTCGCTCTTTCTCATTAATAAGTAGTTGCATAGATTTAGAATGAAGCAGATTTGGCGTGCCGTCCGGGGAGCGAGCCGGTAGAGCCCCGAACCCTGGTGGGCCGAGCCCTAGCGTGGGCAAGGGTTTGGTGCCCGGCTCTGCCTCCGACTACCCCCCCGGACAAGGAAGGAATTTAGCTAAGTGGGAGGGGGAGGGACTGCAAAAATCGAGATGCTGGTGGGTAGGAGACGGGTTTATTTATACTTGTTAAGGAGGCTGTGATTGGATGAAGTGGCGAGGAGATTGATTAGGAAATTGGGAGCAGCTGCGATTAATTCAAATGACCGATCTTCCCGAAACTTTGTTATTATCAAAACATGCACTTATTATCAATCGTGTTATTTACATTTTCTCAATAAAAAATATTCTGAGTGCAAGCAATACAGTGCTTATTATGAAATGTTTAAAGGTAAGTCCCCCCACCCTCAAAATAACTTGGTTCGAGATGTTAAAAATAGCATTGATTACATCACTTCTGGAATGTTTTTTGATTTATTTTTATTTTTTCTGTCTGATTCTTGGAGACTGGAGGGCTGTAGCTCAGTTCCACTGCTATACAGCAAGCTTCTCACAGAGTTAGTGAGTGAGTGAGTAACCGTCCTCTCAATCCGCTTGCAGTGATTTGTGGCTGCTGTTGGGAATTGTTTTGGCTTTTAACATTGATTTATTGACCTCCTAAGCCAAGGAGCGTATTAATAAATCTGCAATTATTAAATGGAGGAAGAAAGTGGAGGCATTTATATAAGATGCAGGGAAATGTGAATAATCAGAGGATTATATAGAATAAGGTGAATGCGAATTTATGTCAAATAGTAGAACATCCTGGTTTATACACTTCAGAACACAAACATCACAGTCAAAATTGAAAGCAAATGAAACTAAAAGAAATACTAGAATTTAAAAGAAACTATAAAAAAAAATATCTGTTAGTTAAAAACAAGAGGTTACACATTAGACATTTCCTTAATGCCTTCTTTTCTTCTTCTTTTCTTTTCTTTCGCATTAGTGCTGCGCACTCCATTCAGTTGCTGGCGGTAATGGACCATGAAGCTAGATTGACGACCCATAATCAAACCTAAGAAGAAGAAGCTCCCAGTATGCACCGCGGCCCTCTTTTGTTGCCGGAAACGCTTTTGATACAATGCAGTCACATCCCGATGTTGAGAGGTAAGACACAATTACGTGATAAAATAAAATATTATGAACGTAGGTGATTGAAATGGCTTTACTGGTTGGATGGTCTCTCACTGTAGTGAAGCATGTATCGCAAAGTTTAATTAATAATGGGGACAAATGGCATGGCAAAACGCTTCGAGATTTTTAGAGTAACGTTAAATTATTTGATGTTTTTCCATAAACCCATAAAGCAACGTTCAAACCGAACATGAATAAAACGACAGTAATATTGCGACGCGTACGTTACGGCGGAAATGCGGTGCTTACTTTTGCTTGCTTTTTTTAATTGTAAGATTTGGAATCCAAAGTATAGCAAAACAGTATTTCTTCATATTTGTAATATTTAAAATAACCGTTTCTGTTTGAATATGCTTTGAAATTTGATTTGTTGCTGTGAATTATGAATTTTTTAATAGCATCATTGCTCCGGTCACATGATCCTTCAGTAATAATTTCAATATTCTTGTTTGATGCTCAAAAACATTTATTAGTATTATATTACTATAATATAATTAATTTCAGGTTTCTTTGATGAATGGGAATTTCAGAAGAACATCATTTATTTGAAATAGAAATCATTTGAAACATTATAAATGTCTTATACTGACATTTTAAATGACAATGACAAATTTAAAATATAGGAAAGAAAATGTTATATTAAATAGTGAAATATTTCACAGTATTATGACTTTTTCTGTATTTCGGATCAAATATATGCACGCTTGGTGAGCAGAAGGGAATGGTTAAAACAAAACAAAACAAAGACTTCAAAAACATTTAATTGTAGTGTATATTTTGAAGTAGTTCCCTTTCCCATAATTGAACTGCATTTAAAGGAATAGTTCATCCAAAAATGAAAATTACCCCATCTTTTTCCTCACCTCCAAGCCATAGGTGTATATAACTTTCCTCTTTCAGACAAACACAGTCTGAGTTAAAAAAAAAAAAATCCTGGCTCTTTCAAGCTTGGTAATGCTGGTGGATGATGGCCATTATTTTAAAGCTCCATAAACCGTATATATCCGTCGTGAAGCTAATCTACACGCCTCCAGAGGGTTAACACGTCTTCTGAAGCAGATTGATGGGTTTATGTAAAGAAAATATCTATATTTTTTTCATTATAACACAAAAAACCATCATACGCTGAGTCTGAGGTCAGCCAAGGTGGTAGGTAAAAGTGGAGGTGAGTGAATTATGGGCTAATTTTCATTTTTGGGGGAACTGTTCCTTTTAAGGTGTACTTTAAGAAAGTTCCCCCCTAATAAGAGTATTTGTAACAAGCATACGGATATGGTTTTATTAAAACAAACAAATTCATGTTTGCAGTAGTCATGCCAACAGTATGTTTAAGTAAACTCTGTCTCTTGTCAATTGTAGGTTGAAAAATGGAGATGTGTCTCCGGGAGATCATTTACTAGCGAAAGATCTCACTGGTCTGCCTGACCCTGCTGCCGACCAACTGTTTAATGGCTCTACAGCTGCTTCACGCTTCCTTCGGGCTGAACTGGAACTCAACGCACGGTTAAGGGCGCTGTCGTTTGGGAAACCAGTGCGATATACATACAATCCTCTCGAATATGCCTGGGACACACACCAATGTTATGTGGAGAAATACTGTCAGGAAGGCCAGAGCGTTCTCTTTCTAGGGATGAACCCAGGGCCTTTTGGCATGGCACAAACAGGGGTCAGGGGATTTTCTTTCTTTCCTATGTTTTATCAGACCTTAAATTGGCACACATTTACTTCAGATGCAAAATGAATATATAAATTCATGTTTAAATGAATAAATGTAATTTTTTTTATGCTTAAAAGTAGAAATATCTGCCTAACTTATTTTATTTAACATATTAAAACTTTATTTCCTTTTAAATGCAGTTGATATTTTGAGCCCATTGGCAGATATTTATTATTGTTTTAATCAAAGATTCAATTCAATTACTCAAAATTAAGTACCCTAAATGGCATACTGAATGCTTGGAACAGATTTCCTGCTGACACACTCCAGCAAAAGATAGAAATAACTGACTTAAAACTATTTTTTTGTCAGTTAATTCTATCTTTTGCTGGAGTGAGTCAGCAGGAAATACCAGTTTACATTTCCCAGCTTTCATTTCTAATTTTATGAAATGTCACAATGTAAGAATACAAGTATATATTTTAAAATATGGCTTTTAAGTTGAAGGAATCTGGGTTTGAATCTCGATCTTTACTTTTGATCTTAAACTGAATGTTGCCATGTTTAAAGTTGCAGATAGTAAATTATTTCTCCTGATTTTAGGGTTGTTGTTTTTTTTGCAGTCTACAGCAACATATGACAAGAAAGTCCTAGCAGGTTAATTGTAAATTGTATAAAAGCATTTTAAAAAGCACATAAGTCACTTATTATTAGCATGAGCATTTGTGAGTTCTACCTCTGTTGTAGCTTGTTAAAGATCCATACAAATGCATCTCTTGCTTCCTCACTAACCAGGTACCGTTTGGCGAGGTGAGGTCAGTTCGCAGTTGGCTGAAGATCACTGGAGCAGTGGGCCGTCCAGCAGAGGAGCATCCTAAGCGACGAATCACAGGCCTCGATTGCACTCAGAGTGAAGTGAGCGGAGCCCGTTTCTGGGGCTTTTTCCAAAAGCTATGCGGTGAACCACAAAACTTCTTCCGCCACTGTTTTGTGCACAACTTGTGCCCTCTCATCTTCATGAGTGAGTCTGGCAAGAACCTAACCCCACCTGAGCTCCCGGCCGCGGAGCGTGATGCCCTTTTGTCCTGCTGTGACAGTGCTCTGTGTCAGGTAGTCACTGCACTGGGAGTCTCGATGGTGATTGGAGTGGGCAAGCTAGCTGAGCGACGCGCTCGACGGGCTCTCACAGAAGCAGGCATCGCTGTGAGAGTGGAGGGGATCATGCATCCATCCCCCAGAAACCCACTGGCTAATAAAGGATGGGCTAACATTGTCAGAGACAAACTAGATAATCTGGGGGTGTTACATTTGCTTACCAGTTCCAGCTGATGATGACAGCTACTACCTTTTCATTTTAAAATTGACTTTTAAAATACTTTTGAAGCTTACTGTTGACATTGTCAGTGACTTAATGAGACTTGTGGAAGTAAAAAGTCACGTTAACAGACATCATGACATTAACTGAGTACTTTATCACACATTTATTACTTTTTTTATTTGTTTTGATGTGTATCTTTTATCTGTGTGTGGCTGTGTATGTACATATATATATATATATAGATGGGCATTTTAATTAAGATGTAAAGGTACATGAGCATGTGGTCATTTAGTTTAGTTTTGTTTGGTCTCATCTTTTTTTTTACCATACATGTGGATTTAATATACAGATTGAATTTTTGTCTGTATTTTTTTATTTTTCATTTGTGGAGCTAGGGAAAAAAAAAACTACTGTAGATAGTACTGTATATTAGCCTTTGATTATAACACACTAACTTGCCCACATTGAGTTCAATCTAACTTTTGCCCTTGAGTGGTGTAATTTTCTTTGTTTAACCCAAATGTGGAGATGAATGTATAGGTGATAGCATTAAATATCTTCATATCTCACGTTTAGCACCATCATTTATTTTTGTGTCCATCTGTTAACCAAAGAGTTTTGTATTTCACAAGAAACTGAGAAGAAGCTGCTTTCTTTTTTTTTTGGCATGAGTAACACTTGCTTTAATGGCTGTTGTTTTCAGTTTCAAACATTCATGTTCATATTTATGGAGTATTTGCTTATTTTCTTGAGTACCCTAATATATTTAAAATATATTTAGTTGATTGGAAGTATACTTCAAATCCATTGACATATTTACTGACATATCAGTAGAGACTTACTTAAAAATTATAATTAAGCTTTATTTAGAGTCCTACATGTGAACAATGCAACTAACCTTAAAATGTGATCTAATATCAATATATTGATGAAAACTGGATGGTCTTTGAACAATACCAATCTTTAAATGCAAGATATTTAAAGTGTGCAATAGTTCAACTTTAGCTAAATATCCTTCAGTACATTTAGTACTTCAGCACTTCTTCCACACAATTAAAGTGCATTAAGCACAGAATGAGTTGTTCTAGTATTGCAGAATTAAATTTCAGCCTACCACTATAGTAAAACAAAAGTACAATGGCAGTGTATTTTTATTTAGTCCATAGATATGTAAACATCTTTGTAGTATACTTAAAATAAAATAAATGTATTTCAATTATAAATCAACTTTTTTTAATTTTGCTAGGCTATAAATTATATGAACAAAAAATTTACAAAGCTAGCCATTTGTTATTTTAATACTTGAATCTATATTAATTTAAGGGACCCCAGCTCTTGTCATCTGCTCTTTGTAAAATAAACACTCGTATTTCCTGCTTTTTCTGCCAAGGGGTCAGATGCACACAAACACATTGTCTTCCTATGAATCAACTTAGTAAGTCTTGGCAGTGGCATTTATTTTGCGGAGTAGAGACCCCAACAGCAGCCATTTCACTCTTCTCTTCCAGAGAGAATAATCTCTCTAATGTTGTATACTTGCTTAAATCCCACATTCGTCTTTCTCTACCAAGGTGTTTAGGTGTTGCTAACAAACTAATGTCAATGCTTGTCTTAAAAAAACATTAATATTCATCTTCAGGGCTGTATTGTTATGTACACATTACTACACATTACTACAACCCTTTGGATGGTCTTGACAAAGTGACCTTCTAGTGATCCCCCGGCAACAATTGAAAACACTAGCATGAACATTAGTCCCTACTTAATTACTGATTCTTGCCAGATCCATCAATACAACGACAAATGAGTGTTTGGGTAATTAAAGAAGAATTAGACCGGAGGAAGAGGGATAAATGAAGAGGTGTAAAGATCCTTTAATTGGAGAATGTTGAGGATGAAGAAGAAAGTCAAGTCTAGTCAAGTCACTTTTATTTATATAGCGCTTTTAACAATACAGATTGTAGCAAAGCACTGAACATTATCAAATAGAA
>JAUCMU010000013.1:1206488-1224971 GCA_032275025.1 Enteromius treurensis | reverse complement strand
CCATGTGTCTAAACAAGATGTCCAGGACCTCCAGCAGAAATATAGACCCACAACATCAAAAACACAGCAGTATACTTTATTGTACACATGGAGTACTTTTATCCCTGTGTTCACCAAACCCATCTTGATTGATTGCTGCTAAAAATCTAAATTTTTTGTTTTATCTGATCATAGAAGCCAGTCCCATTTGTAGTTCCAGTCATGTCTGACAGCTGAACATGCTGGAGATTGTTTTTGGACGCGCAAGGATAATTTTTCTTAAACCCTCCTGAACAACATGTGCTGATGTAGAGGTTGTTTGACTATTTTCTAAAAGGTTTTCTGACCCTGAGACTAAACTATTTTCTGCAATTCTCCAATATTAGTGGAGGGCATTGTACATCAAAATAAGAAAAAGATGATTTTTCAAAATAAACTGAAATGCATCAGAGTTTCATATGTTTTATGAATAGATTCAAAAAGTTATTTTGTATAATATAAATATAGTATATATATATATATATATATATATATAAAAATTGTACTATAGGTACTATAGGTAATTGTACTATATAAGAGAGTACAATTACCTTCTTGGATCTCAAAAAAAAAAAAAAACACCACATTGCTGACTCCAGAATCCATTAAAAAATATGGTTAGATTGTGAAGACTTGTTTCGCTGAAGCTAAGATGCTGCCACTGGGCAATCTTTAGCCCAAAATGCTTTTAGCTAGATTTTGTACATTGCTGCATTATGTGTCACATGCATTCTATGTCACATTTTGAGGCATAATTTTAGGAGTGAGGACAGAATGAAGGCTTTAAAATACTCTATTTAAAGACACAGACTGTCCCGCCTGTCTAGCCCATCTGCCTCTGTATTTTCCCACTCAGAGCAAAGAACGGATAGATTGAGAGATGGGTAGATGTTATCTCTTATTAAATGGAGCTAATGGAGCGTCTCTGTATGAAGGCACCACATAATGAGATAATCAAACTGGACACTTACAGCACTGTTGACACAACTATTTTACTTTTACTACTTTTATCTCTCAGGAAGACAAAAATCAAAGCATTATCCCAGGTGTCATATATCAAACATCTTATGACCGCTATGTGACTTTTTGCAGTGAAATGTAACCTTTGTTCAGTTTACTGGAAGTTGTATCCTTCGCTTTCACTCTTTTCTGGCTATAAATGGGCATTTGTGTTTATATGCATTCTTTAGAGTGCAAAGGATTTGAATTTGCCTGCCTTTGTGTGTGTGTGTGTGTGTGTTTGTGTGTCTGTGCGTCTGCAGGGTTATTCCAGGAGGTGGTGACTGACATGTGGTCTGTTTGAAACAGTGGTTGTACATGTCTGAACACGGCCAACATTGAGAACAAACCCTGAATCAGATCAGCACACTGAACTCAACAAACTCAAAGCACACTTTACTGGTGAAATCTTCTATATTAGCTTAATTTATTTTGCTCTTCCTTTCAGCAAAATAATGTTTGCATCATTTAAGTGTGTAGATACATATTTACATTATTTTCACTGTTTTGGAAAGAAGTCTGTTTATGCACTTTTAGTTGGAAAAAAAAAACAGTAAAATGATTATTATTACAATTTTAAAATAACAGTTTTCTATGTGAATATAATGTAACTTGTTGCTGTTTTCCATGGGCCATCACAGGAATAAAGAACATATAATATTTATTAAAATAGAAAACAGTTATTTTCAATTGTAATCATATTTCACAATATTACTGTTAATAAAAGATAAAAGACACACTCTTTGCTCCAGTTCTGGTCATCCAATGAAATTATTCTGCTACTTACACAGAGCTGCCATCTCTTTGGGAAGGTCTGCCCCAAATCGTCCAAATAGGCTGCCATTGGCCAGAAGATCAAAGGGGGAGTGGTTTCGCATTGAACTGAAGGCAAAGGGGTAGAACCCTGTCATATGACCCATAGGCCTCTCCCTATTGGTTGCCATTTTGATGATGGCGGTCCTCCAGTGTCCAAAGCCTTGAGAGTGGTCCTTTCGTTGTGATGGTAAATGATCACTTCTTTTCACTTCACACTTTTTTATAAAAGGAACTCTCTTACTAAGCTTTCTGCAATAATCGTGAATCCATTATAAATAATTTTAAAGCACTGATTTGAATCAAATATGATCCAGAATTGATGCACAATAATCCAATGATGCCTGCAGAAAAACACAAAAGCACAAGTTTAGCACAAGAGATCAGACCAGTGCTGTCTTGTACAATTCGTCAGGATCTAACTGTTGAAACATGTACAACATTTAAAGAAGGGTTTCACTTTATTTTGATGTTCCCTTTAACACATTCTGTTGACTATAAGTAAAATTAGACCTAAATATCTATTAACTCTCATTAGATTGTTGGTAGACTGGTAGGGTTAGGGTTAGAATAAGTTGACATGTACTTGTAAAGTTACTTATAGTCAGTAGAATATCTGTTGGTACTCTAATGAGAGTTAGCTGACATGTACACTGTAAAACATGACAGTGATTTTAACAGTAAAAAATTGTGAAAATGCTATGGTAAAAACCTGTTTACGGTTAATCATAAATGTAAAACTGACATTCCTAGAATTCCCTACATTGCATTTCAAATTTTGTTTGCATTTGATGTTTTTTCTTTGAAATAACTACGTGTCTTTACGTGTACTTTTTTTCTTGTTAGTTATGCTTATTAGGGTTGTATGTTACATGTATTTTTTTTTTTTAATTAATGTTTATTGCGTATTTCAGTTTGATCTCAACATGATGGTGTTTAGTGTTTGAGTGAATGACACTGAGCACCTTTTATATACATATATACATATATATATATACATATACATATACATATATACATATATACATATACATATACATATACATATACATATATACATATACATATACATATATACATATATATATATACATTATATATAATATATATATATATATACTATATATATATATATATATATATATATATTAAAAGCTGCTTGTGATTGGCAATGGTTCATCACGTGATTTTCTCATCACCACCTTTGATGCTTATCAGTGTAATTCAAAGGTACAAAACAGATTTCAGTACTTTAATAGGTTGGTATATTAACATTATTTACAGAATTAACAGAATTTAAACTGTCTACATCTGACAGCTATGAGATTACCATCTTTCTATCGAATATACCATGTACAGTTGCGCCTCAATTTACTTTTTTTTTCTTTTCCTGTCTTTATGCACTTAAAAAAGTGCATTTTATGTTGCAGTGTAAATGATGTCTGGGGAAAACACAAACAACAAAATCAGATCTGACCATTCAAATTGAAACACACACATTTCCAAGAACCTGAAATTGCGTTCTGATTTCAGACCACATATGAATGCGGTTTGGACTGGGTTTGTAAAAAAGCCAGATTTCATGTGGTTTTCTGCTGTTAGGTCTGTAAACAGCTACAGTAAATGGCCTTTGAGCCAGATAAGCCAAAAAAATAAAAATAAAAATGCTGCCTGCCTGTCTGAGCAAACATTTTTTTACAAATAATTTATCCTGAATTGGTGAAAACCTTAGCCAGGTCCGCCAAATCAGCTGTCACATTTCACATAAATGATATGCTTTTAAGTGACTAGGAACCATTGAAACTTTGAGTTCTTTGAGTGCTTATTTTCTCCAGGTAAGTCTTTTTACTTTAAAGGCATCTGAGATATAAAGGACACAGCATCATAATCAAACAGATGACGCCAGTTGCTTTAGTGAGAACCACTGTGAAAGAAATTGAGAGCCAACAAACAGATGAAATGAGGGGGAGAAATAGAGTGAGTCTCTTGTTGGGGCATTCATTTGAACGGCATCCAAGCCATGAAGTGATTCCAGGCAATGCCATATGATTTAAATCAGAGACACAGCTCAATAAAGCTGCCTCTGTTCTACTGCCACATGCCCAGGGTGGAGGGCACCCAGCGCTCGCTAACCCCCTCCTCCTGCCTCCATCAGGACTTGATGGAAAGTTTCAGAGCACAGACCCATAAATGGTGAAGCTGACTTTCCATATCTTCATACAGATTACAAATACAAGTTTTCTTAACTGACACACATGACTGTAACGGATTGCATTTTTTTAAGGAGCAGGTTTACAGGTTTTAAGGTCTAGCACATTTTAGATTGAAGAGTTTTATAGTAAGCAGTTTCCATTGGGATCTGTTTTCATTTTACAGGTACATTACCTGATACCTTTTGCATTTTAGATTTGCATAAAGACACAATTTATAAAGTTCACTGCTTTTAATCTACTAACAAAAGCCTCTGTCTTTGTCTGTCTCTTTGCCTGGTTCTTTCTTTTAATTGCGGTCTGTTGCTCTGTAAGGCTGTGTTCATTTGGAGCAGAGCTGCAGTAAACTGTTCCACATGTGAGGGCTGAGCAGAGTGGCCATGTTTCAGAAAGCATCAACCATCAATCCTGCTCTAATCATACACACACAAACACTGAACTACATTCGGATACACCTCACTGTCCCGTTACTGACTGTTTACATGTCAAGTAAATATGACCTATTTAATTTTTTTGTATTTTATTTTATTTAAGCTCCAAATTCCCCAGAACAGAATTCCTTATATTTTCCTCATCCCTCCCTCTTTGACTCGCTGTCCTTTGAAAATCCCCCTTCTTGACATGTTTTCGTCTTCAGCGGTTTCTTCATCTCATTCAAGATGACATTTTCAAGATGTTTTCAACAAAGCGATGAGAAGAACAATAAAAAAAATTTTATGAAACAGTATGAAAGAAAATGATGTGTTTTAGAAAAAAAAAGGATATAAAGAAAAGAAAAAGATATGTTTGTATGGAAAAGTATACCTTATGAAGAGTACAGAATCAAATCATCAATAAGTACTTAGCAGTAAAAAGTGATCAAAATGAGAATGAAAAGAGTAAACAAAAGTGCCAAAAGCAGCCGGGAATGAAACATTCCTCTATTGTGCAGTAGTTGCTCATTAATTAGACACACATTGGGTATAAGGAGAAGTCTGTGTGTGTGTGTGTGTGTGTGAGAGAGTGTGTGTTAGGGGTGAATGAGGCCTTGCAGCATATAAAAAGCAATGGTTTTATTTCCCCCAGTAAAATGGTGAAATAACAAGCAGTTATACAGGAGAACTGCCTATACAGGTTAATGACTTGTGAGCAAAGCGTACCCAGCATTCACCTGGAGCCTACCACATACAATACTTTCTTTTAAATAGCATTAGAGGAAGACATGACCAATTTTGTGCACACGTATTTGTTTTTATGTAATTAAAATTGAACGAAAAATGTTACTGTATGTAGTGTAATGTAGTGTTACATGACTTTCACACTAACGGATCAATGCAGTGAATGGGTGCCCTCAGAATGACAGTTCAAACAGCTAATAAAAACATGACAAAAATTTATCTAGTTAACGTAAAGAAAAGCTGCATGTTTCCCATTATCCCCACAACCCTTTAAATGATGGACTGGACTCTCATCCTGACGGCACCCATCCACTTCATCCATTGCTGAGCAAGCTATTTCACCAAATGAATAGCTTAGCTTCTAGTTTGTATGTTTGTTTCATTTAACCCATGTCCCTTGGCTTTAGATGAACACATGTCTACTCTCTCCTGTGGCACTCTGCAGGGTGCACACCTTTACACTGTCAACAAAAGCGCCTGTGTGTGCCCTGCCTCAATGCTGCATTTATAAGACGGGTCGTCTGGCAGGGTTTGCCTGGTCTGCGTCTGCGTCTGCTCCAATTTACCAGCGTGAACAGAGGGAGGGGGGAAAAAAGAGAGGAGGTAATGAGGTAATGCCCACAAACTTTCTATGATGCAATATTGGGAAATATTTATCTCATGTGGGTAACACAAAGATAGCATAAACACTGTCAGAGCTGAAGGTCACGTTTCTAAATAATCAACGGATCGCACTGACTGTTCCTGTCGATTCATACTTCATTAAAAAAATAATAATAATAATGTTCCTTTACATTAAAAATGCCCACGTCAAGTAGTAGCACAAAACCATTCATAAGTAACACATATATTTGTATTTGTAGCAATAGCCAAAAATGCATTGGGTCAAAATTTTTGACTTTCAAATTTTTTTATGGTGAAAATAATTAGGATATTAAGTCAAGATCATGTTCCATGTAGATTTTTTTGTGAATTTCCTACCGTATATATATATATAGATAGATAGATAGATAGATAGATAGATAGATAGATAGATAGATAGATAGATAGATAAACTGTACAACTGTAAAGACCATTTTTGACGCCCTCAGATTTCAATCTTGGCCAAATATTGTCCTAATTATTTATTCAGCTTTGGATGATTTATAAATCTCAATTAAAATAAAAAATAAAAAAACACTTATGACTGGTTTTGTGGTCCAGGTTCACAAATGGTTTTTTGCAGCACCCCAGATTAGATTAAAGCCACCCTTTTTCACAAATACCTAATAACATGTGTTAATAAGGGCTTGGTCTCCTCATATCTAAACGTAATATTAAAAATGATTCTATCTATGGGTGTGAAACTTTTATATTATACAAGAAAGGAAGTTAATTATTTATAGATCAAAATTTAAAATGGGAGATAAGACAAACATAAAATATCACAAACCATAAAATAGCAAATACACAAGGACAAACAAGTACATTTTTTATTGTGTTGAGGTGCAAAACTGATCTGGTACTTAGTAGTATTTACCCAAAACAAGTATGCCAACATGTATGGCGTTACATGTCCTCATCACAGGAAACTATTGGCAAAAAAACTAAAAGAACCTATGCCGCTTTATGTTACAATGTTTACTACTCCGCTTTCTGCTTTGTCTATGACTACTTCTGAAACATTGCATTGTCATATGTAAATATTTTTGGCATGAGAAATGCTTGTGATGTTCATTTGTAAGTCACTTTGGAGAGGAATAACAATATGTGTGACAGCCAGTGAGCACAAAGTGACTTTAAGTTAACATTTTTATGATTGCATTGGGTTTAAATGATACATGTCCCATTTTTTTTATTTATTTTTTTTTTTTTTTTTGTGGTAGACAGATTTTTGTGAATATTTTGTTTATGAGCACATGAAAACCCCTTGGTGGCTGCCATCCTAAAAACTGTGGATCTAACAAAATCTCCCTATTTGTTTGAGCATCCTGACCAGTTCAACACAGCAACACAGGCTGATGGTGTGAATTTGAGACTAGACTTTCTGTTTGGCCGACCAGTGAAAGACAGAACTTAATCAACTTCAATAGCTTGTTGACCTAACTTAATAAAATTATTATGACACCTATTTCCATTTATTTGAACTGATTTATGACTGATTTTTTTATTTATTATTAGGTTTAAGTTAATTTATTGTTTTTGTATAATTGTGATTTCATTTCACGTAATTAAAATGAGTGCAAATGACATCTGAGAAGATGTGTGTTGTTTTAGCTTATTTTAATCAAGTAAACTGAGCAAACAACTAGAATAATTTTTTGGAGTGTGTGTGAAAAGAATTATTTTCTTTATGCACGCAGTTGCATATTGTGACACTATTGGCACAGAAATGACCCGCTTTAACTTTAGGTCTACTGGGCAGGATGTGATTAAAACATAACAGTGACATGCTGTCTGAATGCAAACCAAAAACTACACAATGCAGAACCCCTTTTACTGGCTGTTAATTGCTGTAAAGTCCGCATTGAAACACCTTAATTTATGACTTTGTGTAGGAACATCCAATTAGCAGTTAAATAAATATATTTTGGACTTGGTCAGACACATCTAGCGTTTAATGAAATGTTTAATAGTTTTCCTGGCCAACAAACATACAATCTGCTATAGACTCATACACACATAAACTGCATGTGTTAATTTGACTTCAGTGGAATATTTTCAAAGAAAGGCTATTTTATGGCATTATAACATTCTATGTAATACCCTGGCACAGAATGGCATAAATTAATCAAAGAAAGCCTCTCAGTCAAATTAACAGTTCTGCCTTCATGAAGTGCTCTCCTTGGATTTGAACAGTGCTGCTTGGGCACTACAGTTCAACACCAGATGATTCGTTAATGTTAAACAAGGTCTTTATGTCACTTTGAACGTGGCTTTTAAAAAGGTCTGCCTTGGCACCTGGTCATGGCCATGTGTGACAAAAGCTGACTTTGCTCCAGGTTCGAGGGAGCTTGTCTTTGATGCATGCTAATGAATGGGGTTTGGCACCTCCAACAAGAGCCCTGCAGTTCCCCAAAGAAACGATGAACAGCCACAAAGGCAAAACACGTCTGGAAAAACATGAACTAAGAGGGAATAATTACGTTGCTGAAATATGAGCCATAAATCAAGGTGCCTTGAGGGAGGTTGTGAACTTCAAACCAAAGGATGTGGTGCATTAAAACACAGACACATTAACACACATATGCAAGGCAGGGATTTTCACATGCATGCCTACGGGCTCAGCAAATACAGATGGCCATTAATGTACACAAGCGTGCATGTGTCAAAATTGAGACTCAGAGTCACATTTTTCACCAAAGCAGCGCATTTAAATGTCCATGCACACAGGTGTGAGACAGCTCACGAATGTTCGCACATGCACATTTTAGACTCTGTTCACAGCATGCATACATTTTAAGGCTTTAAATTTTACACTTGACGCTCCAAACTTGAAGCAAACTAAAACATACAGAGCCAGGTAATGGCTTAAGTTTCCATCCTCTAATAAACTGGAACACAAGTCTTCCCTCCCTACAAAAATTTTTTATGAGTGCGGTCGCTGTTGGTGCACAATAACTTCAATTTATGAACGTCATTATGTTGTTGGCTGGGTAGTAAAAAGTGGTCAGAATATTCGTAAATAGTCTTAATGGCCTTAATATTCTATGCAGTTAGTTGACTTCAGTAAGGAGCTCTTTGCCGGTACAGTAAACATCAAAATCACAGTCCAACCAATTATTTCGAATTCGGTCATAATTTACTCACAAATATATGTTTTCTTTTTGTTGTTTTTTTTTGTTGTTTTTTTGCCTTTGCACTGAAAGTTAATGGGGTCCAAGTTTATGAGCATGCTGGAACCAACAAAAAAAAATGTATAATACATACAGTTTTGGAACAACACAATGATAAATAAATGGACCTTTAAGACCTGATATTAATATTATTCAGTTTACTCTTTTAGGGCTACTGTCATCCCTGAGCAACGTCGATAAATCGCTTACTGTATGTGTAACTTGGTAGTACTTTATTTTACAGTCCTATTCCACATGTACAGTACATACTATGTACTTATTATTGTAACAACAATATTTAAGGGATAATATACAGGCAGCCGGTAGTTATCGCAGAAATAAGCCCCGATAGTGTGATCAGATCTTGTATTTTAGTTATTTATTGCACCTTATGTTGTCCAGTGTTTGTCAAAAGATGGTGCCAAACGGTAATCTTTGTTGGCGTGGAGGGATTTTAAACATAAGTAGTGCCGGCTATGCGTTATTACTTTGGAGCGGTTATTATTCGAAAAGAACGAACCTGCAAATGTCTCAACTGACCAATCAGAATCAAGCATTCCAGAGAGCCGTGTAATAAAACAGTATAACAACTAGGTAGTAAACCTGAACCTGCCCTAAACTTAACCTTAACTTTTACCTTATGTTACCTAATACTTTCTTAGTTAAGTACTTATAAGAGCACATACTGTAACATAAAGTGGTATTGATATAATAACTCTGTCATTTGGAAGTAACTAAGCCAACTCTGAGTACTCATTTTTGTTAGCATTTGTTAATGCATGTTATGTAGAATGGTACGCTGTACTTGCGTTGTGTCAGTCAAGCATTTACATCTGCATTTGGGTTCTTCCATAAAAAGTCTCAATCTCTCTGACATTGCAGCACAAACAATTTCGATCCAGATCATTCAGCATTTATAAAATGAGATAAATTGCTTGCATTATAGTCATTGCTGACGCAACTTCTTTGACTACGAACCACACAATGGTGCCGTTATATAAACCAGATTCTGTTGATTGACCCCAGTAGTTCAAAGGTCCCGGCTGTAGTCACCTTTTAGTGCCTGGAGCAACGAGTGTGGGTCAGAGGTCACGTCTAATTGAGATTGTGGCCAGGTACAAACACACACTCAACACTTAGTGAGTTAAATTACGTCTTTGTCTACTGATGTGGATTGCATTTGAGGTAGACGCATTAAGCTATTCTCTTTTATTTAAAAGTGTTTTTTTGTTGTTGTTCAAAAAACCAGAACGTCAGGACACTTTTTGCCTCAGAAGCATCTCATCTGTTATGTCTGAACCCAACACATTTCTCTAATAAACCGCATGCAAACTGTTTTTAAAATTCCAAATGCTTCGAGTCACTCCCTTTGTTCTTTTTCCGGCATCTCCACCAACTTTTGTATGTTTCCTTTTCTCTCTTTCTCACAAATAATCAATCTAAATGCATTGCAAATGCGGCAGCAGTAAAGCATTAGCAGACTGCCAGCCCATATGGAGAACACTTCTACAACTTCTGCATGAATTATACCATCTGTAGTGAACTTTACTATTGTATTACCTGCTCAGTTTCCTCTCTCGGGTGGTACAGGATGTGCTGTGTGAAACAAATTGGCTGCAGAAGGTAGCTCATACAAAGTGTTTTCATTTTATTTTTATAAAAGTTAAAAAATTATTTTCTTTTTATGACAAGGGCTGAGATATGTGTAATGAGGTTAGCGTACTTACTTTATATAAAACAATGGATGCCTATGCTGCTGATTTAGATAGCTAGGTAATGAGTGTCTTTCGTGACATGGACAGAAGTAAAAGAAAGGGGCTGATGGAATCAGAGAAGCAGAGACGGTGAGAAGTGGAGAGACAGACAGCGTTCTCTGCCTGAAGGAACTGTCATTCACAAAAAGCTGAGAACAATAAGGAATGGTGGAAGGTGCAGTTAAAGTATTTAAATAGAGCGTGCTCTCTCGCTTTCTTTCTGTCAATCACACGCAAACACTGCACCGGAGCAAACAGGAGCGATGCGTTTAAAGTGCAGCTAGACTAGATGAACAACGCCAGCCTGACAGCCGAGCTCAAGACATCATGCTGAAAGATTGACTGTTGAGCTATAAATCACACATGCGTGCCCTAATTATTGTGCTTGTGCACCTTGTTTAAAAGAACCATTCATTTTACAAACTATTTTAAGGTGTGTTTATCAGTTTCAATAATTTCCATACTGCTTTGTCGATCAGGATTGATGGTGTTTAATTATGAACATAGAACCTCAGTTCAGCCATATGATGATGGTTTCAGGGCATGATTTCTTTTAGCTTCAATCACAATGTAAAAAATTCTTAGCATCTGCATAATTGCCATAGTAACTACAATTATTGTCATTATACTGTGGAATGAAAAAAGTCTTGAGATTTTGTAAACGTTCTGTCAATTTTCCTAATTTCTATGGTGTTGGCTAACCGCATTGCAACTACTGTACTACGGCATTTTGTAGGTCAGGTCTTGATGATTTTGCTTCACCAAATCTATTTAGTGTGCATACTAACATGCAAATACCTGATATTAAATACTGTGTGTGGCCTGTAGTTAACAAATGTTGTGATTGGTTGTTTCTGAGCAGGTCTAAATACATACATATCTTGTGAAACCCTAACACAACTAACGAAATTGTGTGTTAGCCAAATAAATGCTGACGAAAACCTATTAAAGCTATTGCTGCACACAACAGGCTGTGACAAGAAAAATCTGTGAGCTAACTTTGAGCTTTTGGAGATCATTAAATATGTGGGTGGTACATG
This sequence comes from Enteromius treurensis, assembly GCA_032275025.1. Taxonomy (NCBI): domain Eukaryota; kingdom Metazoa; phylum Chordata; class Actinopteri; order Cypriniformes; family Cyprinidae; genus Enteromius; species Enteromius treurensis. The sequence goes on along the minus strand of JAUCMU010000013.1, from coordinate 1,213,165 downwards.
ATAAGTACATTGTTTAATCCATACTTTAAAAAATGTAATTTATTAGGGTGTTCAGTGTTGTTACTGGGCTATTCACAGCAGCGGCAAATGCATTATTTTCTAAAGAAAAACAAGTGTACGTTGGATATATGGATGTAACACCATCCTAATTATTTAGAACCTTGAGGGAAAATCCATTGATCAGAAGTTGCGGTTTCAAAACTTGGGAAATTTACTAGGCATCATAGTCATGTGTTATTCACTCAGACAAATTCCTTGGAAACAAATAGATGCAAAAAAGACAATTGTCAGCATACAGTAAGAGTACAGAGATACAAGGACAGCACTGCTTATAAAAGGCTCTACAACTATCTGAGCCTTATTTATATCATTGTTTAGATGAAACAATTAAAAGGGATCTCAGTTCTGTTCCTTCCACTGGGAGGTTGTCTGAATGAACGAGTATGAAGTTGCTTTTTCCTGACCTCTCTGTACAAACACACAACATATTTACAGTAAGGAAGTAAGAGCAGTTGCAGCACAAACATTTTAGAAAAGAAAGGGACGTTAACCATGTTTTCTCATAGCAACTACCCAGAAGATTTATACATGAATCTATCTGTGCATGTAAGAGTATGATTGGGAATACTGCGTTATTATGGCTACAGTCAAATCGAAACACGGCATTCATCAGAAGCCTATTGTTCTGTTGTGTGTATAGTCAGTGTCTATAAAGTTTAAGCAAGCATTTCACAAATTAAGAAGAGACAAACAGCTCTTTGATAGGGCACAAATCGCAAGCTGTTGACTGTTGATCAGATAATGCAACTTATTTTACACCTGCAGCAAATCTTCACTTCTTCATATATTTTCTGACCAGAATCTTTGCTCAAAACCTTACCACTCTCTCGTTGAAACACCATGTAAACAAGTCACCTCACGACTGCAGAAAAGATGATATACCCAATTTAAAATTCAGAATATTCCTGTCTTAAAAGAATTTCATTGAAACATTTGAGCTGTTGCATTCTGTAGCAGCTAATTCTAAATTGCAAGTTTGGAAGTTGTGAGAACTTGAGCTGGCTTTCATTTCCTAGCAGCAGGTCGAAGCCGTTTCTGTTGATTTTATCAATGTCTGAACACGATGATCTTGATAAGACGTTTTTGCTGCCAGCTGCCAGTTCAACTCATTGACATGTAACATCCACTTCAGCCACTCTTAAACTCACATTACAGATGCACAATCCAAGCAAATTCATGAAAAAAAAAATGTCATGACACTATTCTATCAATATCTTTAACCTTGTCTTAAGTTCAATGTCATACTCACACACATACAGATCTGTACGCAAGAATTACCTGTAAAACACATTTATTCTTGCTCTAACATGTCTTTTACATTCTCTTTCGTTTTCGTGAGTATTCTGGGAGGCAAAGCTGTACATGAAATTAAACTCTTCCGAAACTTCTTAAATGTATGTCTTTGTGGTCTGTTAAAGCATGGTGGAGATCAGACTTACCTGAAATGCTGACTAAAGGTCTGGGGGGTAGCTTGAACTGAGCGTGCGTCAGTATAAGTCAGATGTGTCTCTCTGTGTGAATAAAGAAGCCTGTTGCATTCCGCCTTTTCTCTTTCGCTCCCCCCTCCACCACCACTCACTCTACCTCCTCATTCGCTCTCTGGCATTCTTGCCCTCCCTCTTTCAATCAAAATTTCTCTGCCATGCATGTCTTCTTTCCAGCCATTGTAGTTTTGCGTACAGGAAAGCGCTCCCCAGTTGTTGCCTACGACTTGTTGCTCTCTCTTTTCCTTTTGTCTCAGAAATCACTGAACTCTTAGATTCATAAATACAGCCCTGGTCACGTGACGCAATACTTCAAATATACAGGGCTTTTTTTAGAAACCACAGAATGCCTTTAGGGATGGAAAATCAGGACCAGAAAGCTTAGGTTTCCCTCTCTCTGCCCCCTCTATCCTGCTATATGTCTGCTCCTATAGCATCTCTGTCAGTTACCACCCGCCTTCTTCTGGGTGTCAGTTTCTACATCCTATTATCCTTCCATCTCCTTCCACGCTTTCTTGTCAAACTGCTTACTCTGCTTTTCTCTTCCCCCCGACTACTTTCCCTCCGTTTGCTCTCATGCCATCACGGTTTCTTTTGTCTTCCTCTAAGTATGTTTTTTTCATACCTTTCATGTTTCTACTAGATATTGAGGCTATTGTTTTTCTCAGAAAATCCCATGTCATTCATTCCACTGATTTCCACTCTTAAAACTATGGGCGTTTGTTATAGAAGCATTTCGGGTTCCCCAAAGAACTTTTTAGGTTTTTAGAAATGTGATTTCAAACCACATAAGAATGTATGAATGGTTCACATTAATACAATCAGATTCCAATCAAATATGCATAACAAAATAAGAATATTATTCTTGACTTTTCTATGACTTCAGAAAACTGGAATATAACACAGTTGTAAGGATCATTTTTATGATAGTTATATAATGTCGGACTCTTTTTGAACCATAAAGAATATTTATGGATAAGGAATACCTGAATAAATCTTCAGCCATTCTCCTTTAGAGTTCTACAGAAAACATACAATTTTGTTTTTTGGATTGACATGAAAATTATTATTATTAATTTATTTTATAGAACTATTTTTTTAATCATTGTTCTTGCATTTCATTTATGCTTTACAGACATGCTAGCATTCGAAAACAGCAATTAAAGCCATTAAACATGCAACCGCACACATAAATGTAACCTTTATGTCATCACTCATGCACACACAGATGGTGTTCTGTGGGAATATCACAATCAGTGCAGGGTTTGTTAAGTTACCAGATAATGAACTCTTTGACTGGCACTGGCCCTTTGAGAACCCTCAATCATAAAGCAGACTGTTCAGAGATCAGATTTGATCCTGTCTAGATCTTGCAAAAAGGAAAAAAAAGAACTATACTATCCAGTTACTGTAGAGTTATACAGTTACTGTAATAGTTGTGTAGTTGTCTCTGTGTTATTTCATGGACTTAAACTAACAAAGAATAACAATGAATAGCAGTATTGTAATCTAAATACTAGAATTTTTATCAATTACTAGAACAAATGTAATGCTTATTGTTAGTTAATGCAATGCACTAATAAGACTAAATTGTAAAGTCTGTAAAGCTTTACATTTCTACAAGTAATAATGAAAGGTATAAAAATGTTTAGTAGAGTGAAGCAAAAGCATGAAAAAAATTATAAAAACAATAATGTCCAGGCCTGCATGTTAGAAACAGCATCTGTTCTTTTTCCTCAAATTTGCATATTCTGTCAGTCCAAAATATCTAAAAAGGTAGCTATCGTTTGCATGTGCAAATCGCGTTTTGAACGACTAGAGAAGAACAAAGGTACTAGATCAAAGGAAACAGATGTGAGTGAACAATGAAAATCAAATAGAAATGAGAGAAATCACACATAGCAACTAAAGGTTATAATTGTGTAAGGACATATGTGTGTTCTGTGTTCAGTATTTCATGTTTACTGGGGAAAGTAAGGTTGGGGGATCACTGCTAGCGGTCAGAGGTCAGCCCTGTTAGTTTTGTGTAATGATTTTTATGATTTTAAGAACTAGTATTTGCTGTACTCTTGCCAAAGTAAAGAAAATTAGCATTAAGAAGTTGGAAACTACCTGTATTTTCTGTTTTCTACTTTATTATTATTATTATTATTATTATTATCATACAACGCCAGTTAATGAACATTTGTTTGATTAAAATCTAAGTAAAAAGGAATGTATATATTTTAAGTGCTATGACTTTTTAGATTCATTGTAAAAAATATTCATATTTATTCCATATTTACAATATTCAATATTTCATGTTGCATGTCAAATAATATTCAGTCTTTAAAACTGCGTGCATAAAACTTTTTACACTCTGCTTTTAAACATTTCACACTTGTATCTTACAGTAATATTCAGTTTTGTTTAATTAATTGGACTTATTAATTGGCTCGATTTACTGTTGACCTGACTTGATGCTCACATGCAGTGTACTGTAGGTAAGTTGTCAGCCATTAAGTAACTGATCACTAGTAGGTGGGGTCTATTGTGTGATAATATATAACTTTTATTTGATGACTTAAGGTCATTGCACACTGAGTGAGATTTTTGTCTGAAATTTTGTACATGTTAAAAAATAAATATGACCTCACATTGTGTCAATCACAATTACTCACTGCCTCCAAAACTTTTGTCCATCATTAAATAATTTGGATCAGGTTTGATTTTCTGTGTTTTCACATCTGTAGCATGCATTTTGATAGGAAGGCATTATGAATATGAAAAAAATTGCATGTGAAAATTTCAGACTCTGTGTACAATGGCCTTAAATAAATAAGTGGAAGCAGTTATGTGCAAATATATTTTCCCCATGAAGTCAGATCCCTAATATTCAAAGAAGCCATGGTTTCAATTTTTGAAATTTGCAAGATGGTACAAAGACATTATCAATGTCAAAAAAATCCAATCAAATCAATTTAATTTATCATGCCATGACCCCTTTAAGACTGGAGGCTTAGCAACCAACAACCAATCGCATCCCTCGTGTTTACAGTTGCTAAAACTCTGTGTTGTATAAACAGTTGTTTCATCGTTTGAGAAAAAAAAGGTCAAATGCTGCCTGAAAATGAGTCAGCTGGATTGGTAAGAGACCGCTTAACTCTAACCTTTATGGTTCAAAATGTAAACCGTTTGAATAATGTACAGCGTATGAATACCTACGATTATTTTTTGATGGGGGCTGACCCAGGGTTAACTAGTAAAAGTGTGAAAAGCCTTAAAATGAGCAAAATACATGTCCATAGACGCTTCAAACACGTTTTGTCGAATTACTAATTACCTTTTCTGGTAATTAAAGTTTTAATTAAAAGGGCTACACTTTAATTTTATAGTCCACTTTAGACATTCTACTAACTACAGTATAAGTAGTTTTGTAAGTAGCTACACGATAACTACTGTACATGTCAACTAATTCTCATTAATGCAACTACATGTCTAATAACTCTCAAAGTAGACTGTTAGAGTAGGTTTAATTGAATAAGTTGATATACTGTATACTTGCAAAGTTTCTTATAGTCAGTATGTTGCACTGTATGTTGTGGGCCGATCAAAATAAAACATATTAAGCAGACAGTACTAATACTCTAATGAATGCTAGTTGGCATTCAGTTGCAAAGTTACAGACTGTTAGTACAATGTCTAAAATGGAGAACAGAGAAAAAAAACTTTTGGACTTTTGGACCCCACTGTATATACTGTAACAGCTAGTTTGCAGGAGTAAATGAATTAAGCATGACAGAAGCTTCCCTGTACACATCAGTGCATTTAACAAATATCCCTGTGGCATAAAGAGGGAATATAAGAATATGCAATGCATACAGATCAGCAAACCAAATATATGAGAGCAACAAAGTAAAGAAAAGAACAGAAAAAGGAAAGTATGGTTCAGTGAGTTTTTAGAGAACATAAAATGGGGCCCCGTTTGGAATCGAGTGGAGGAGAAACCGCAGAATGGAGTGAGCCTCAGGCTGAAGGAAGAAAAAAGAAGTGTGTGAGTGTGTGTGTAAGAGAGAGAGAGACACACACACACAGTAGGCTTTAATCAACAGCAAGTTGTCTGTAATGAGATCACTACACAGTCCACATAGATTGATGTCATGTGAAGCTGTGTGTGTGCACATCTCCATGTGTCTCGCCATGTAAATCAACATCATTTTACACACAAACACACTGACAACAACACTCAAGCAGACACAGACAATGACGTTGAGCAGAAAGTAAACGCTTATGTGTTTCAAACTTAAAAGTCCAAAAAACATGCACACTCGGGGGCAAACAAACACTGTGATGCATTTGAAAAAAAAAAAACTTGTCTGGAAAAAGAGGAGAAAAAGAGATTGAAATGGACAGAGAGAGAAAGAGAGAGAGAGTTTTTTGTTTTGGGTTATAAAGTTAAGCCCACATCCTAACCAATGAAAGAGTGCATTCATTGTGCAGACGCCCCAAATGTGAAGTCATTTATACATTTCCACTGCCATGGAAACACATACAAACCCTTTAATTACTTCATGCATGTTGACACAAGGCCATGTGCTGCTCACACACAGTCCCATAAACAAATAAGCGTAAAACGAAGGTTCAGCCTAGCTCACAAAACACATACTTGCAAATTTTAAATAAAAATTGTATAATAGTGATATTAAAGTTGATTTTATCCTGATGCATGAATGAAGGAATTCTGGTAGCAGTTTATTTGGATCAATTCACACTAATATTATTAGCATATTAGCTGTTTATTAGTACTTATAAGCATACAGTATATTAAAGGGTTAGTTCACCCCAAAATAAAAAAAATCTGTCATTAATTGCTCACCCTCATATCGCTCGAAACCCGTAAGACCTTAGTTTATCTTTGGAACACAAATTAAGATGATTTTCATTAAACCCACCAAAGACAGCAACACAACTGAAATGTTTCCAGTTCCAGAAATGTAGTAAAACATTGGTAAAACAGTCCATGTGACATCAGTTTTGCAATGCTACAAGTCACTTTTATTTTTTTTTAAAGCGCTTTGCACTGAACATTATCAAATAGAAAAACAGAGTGATGGTAATGTATAATGACGAGAATTAAACTTTATTTATCAAATG
>JAUCMU010000013.1:1185210-1202082 GCA_032275025.1 Enteromius treurensis | reverse complement strand
CGTATCCAGATCAGACGGTGTACCAGCAAGAGATGATCTTCATCGGAACACCTAGATGAGCTCCGTGGACAGATCGCAGATGAATGCAGCTTCTGTCTCACAACAGAGATATTCACCTCAGTGAATAATGTATGCACATGCTTTTGAGGTTTATAGACCTCCTATTTCATGTATCATGAGTTCACTCATGTTGTTTTCTTAAAATGTTTCACTTTCTCGCTTTTTTCTAAACGTGCTGACTCAAAGTGCCATGCTCTCTTAGTAATAGTTTACTTTTTTTTTTTTCTTGGCAAAACTTCAGAATGCTTAGACAAGTTGCTACAGACAAGACTACATTATAGACAAGTTGTGAAAAGGTAAATAAACCACAACCTATAAGAGAGAGACAGATAGCAAAATAAGGGTTAAAAAAGCTAAAGAGGACATGTTAGTGTTTTGCTGACCCATACCTGGAATTTGCTTAGGGCCCCCGAGTCACAAAATCCACCCCTGGTTGTCACTTACAGAGAATGACAACAACTGTCCTCATACACATAAATTCACAATGCCATCATTGTTCAGTGTAATAGTCTGGTGGACAAGTCAGGTTATTTGTGGTTCATGTTGCAGAGGGAGCAATGAAGCTTGTCATTAAAGGGATAGTTCCCTCAAAAATTATAATTGTGTCATTATTTACTCACTGTCATGATCAGGAGTAGAAGTGTTCGGATTCAAATGCAACTATTTATTAAGAAAACTGCTTGTACATACAAGCAGGATCGATGACGGCAAACAGGGACATAAGAGGCAAAGACAAAAGAGAAATCCAAATCCGTGGCAGAGATCAGGCGATCGGCAAACGTGATCCAAGGAGCTAGGCGAGAGTCAGGGGCAGGCTTGGTCGAGAATGGGGAACAGGAAAACGCAAGGAACACAGAGGGCTTACAAAGGAGAGAAACGCACGGTAAATCCACACAATGAACAGCGGGGAGTGGAGAGACAGACAAACAAAGAACATAGTCCGGGCTGGAGTGCCCTCTGGAGGTTTCTGAGGGCAACTCCAGTGAAGCTCGTGACAGAGCCCTTCCCCTAGGAGTGGATTCCAGACACTCCAGGGCAGATCAAATGGCGGAGACGCCCACCAAGGCGGAGCAGGCGGCGGAGACGCCCCCCCTGGCAGGCTCTGGTGGATCGGGCCATGGAGAATGAGGATCACTGAAGGGTTCAGAAATGGCAGCCATTTCGTGCAGTGACTCGGGATCGGCGGCCATCTTTTGCAGTGACTCAGGATCGGCAGCCATCTTGTGCAGTTTTTCAGCCTCCACATCATAGTCTCTTGTGCACATCACTAAAAGTTTCTTGTTCTTTGGAACTAGTTGTCATTGCTCTGGTACATCCATGCAGCTGATTATGTACATTTGATTTTGATCTGATTATGTACACAGTGACATCTAGTCATTACTGTAATACATTGGTTAAGTCATTAGGGTAAACACAAACTGGTTGATCTGTCATAAACTGTCAACCAAATTTTCTACACATTTCTTTTCATATACAGTCTTTTTCAATCTGCATCCCACATACAGTAACGTGTACATTTGTACTTTTAAAATGGATGAATGCATATTTAAACAGCACAGTCTTCTGTATTTCAGTACAGTAACTGCCTAACTGATGCCATAGTTGATAGATCAGGTAGTACTAGCAGAGTGTACTGTTATATTGACAACACAACTAAGCATTTTGCCTGTTTTGTTTGTGAACAATAACACAAGGACATCAGGCATGAGAAAGGATTTTACCCCTACTGTTTGTCCAGAGCCAGTATAGCCTGTGATGTGGACCAGATTTTTTGGCCTGACCCCGAGCAAAGACAGGATGATGAGGCAGAATATCTATTATTTTTTAAACAGTTTTACTGCGTAGTTCATGAATGAATAAAGATGTGCCAGTGTATTCATTGCTTGTGCCGTTTGTGTTCATGTGAAAAGGTTTTTGAGGGGGAGAACCATGAGCAACATAACTGGTTTGGAAATATTGTTTTGAATTAATTGCATCAGTGTGTAAAACTATGTTGTAGTGTGTGTGTTTTTGTGAGTGAGTGGTGTCTGAAGGCAAAGTTTTGTTTTTCAGCAAGAGTGAATAGTTTTGAGTGAAGAGTGTAGAGCTTGATTTTGACCTGATAATAGGATGTTTGGGAAATTGGGTGAGACGTTATGGATTTGTGTTTGCTGTTGTGAGAATATGAGGCATAGTTTAAAAAAACTGTAGTAATGTGTATCTATTCGCATAACATAGATAAAATGACAATGAACGATTTTTATCTTTCCTAATTTTGGCCTAAATATCTGCCCTTCTTTATTTTATACTTTGTTACCTTCAAAGGCTTTGTTTTTATTTAAAAAATTAGGCAAATTAGTCTGTACTGCTCAGTAAACTTGCAAAATAGTAAAATCTAATATATTTTTGCTATATCTCCCACCCCTACCTCTGTAATTTGCAAAATAGTCTTAAAAAACAACTTGAAAAAGAATCGGGGTAAATTCGTGATTTCCCCAGAAAAAAATCGTGATATGATATTTTTCCATATAACCCACACCACTAGATGATATATTGGGCTCTTGAGGGTGCTTTCAAGGTGCAGGCACTGGAGTTTCGGGAGCCATTTCTGGGCTGGACATGGGCACCAGAGATGAAGTAGGGCTGGACAGGATCAGCGGCTCGGACTGAGTTGGGCAGGTCATTCCACCAGAAGGGAACATTTAATGTGAAAGTGTGTGAAAGTGATTTTGTGCCTCTTTGGGATGGCACAATAAAGAGACATTCACTTGCAGAATGCAAGCTTCTAGAGGAACATAAGTTTTCAGCATCTGAGCTGAACTGAGTTCAGGGAAAAGGGTTAAGAGCCAGAGGTGGTTTTGTAGGCAAACATTAATGCCTTGATTTTCAATGCGAGCAGCTATTGGTAGCCAGTGCAAATTAATGAACAGAGGTGTGCATTCTTTTTGGCTCATTAAAAATGTATCTTGCTGACATGTTCTGGATTGACTGTAAATGTTTGATAGAACTGGCTGGAAGACCTGCCATAGCAATAGTCCATCCCAGACAGAACAAGGAGTTGTAACCCATGTTTCGAAAGAAAGGGCCTGTTTTTTTTATGTTGAATAAAGCAAATCTGCATTGCAGGGGACAGTTTTAGCAATGTGGTCTGAAAAGGCAGTTGATTAAAAATCATAACTTAAATGTATCCATCTATTTTTGAAGAGTTATGCTTGATGTGACTATAACCAGATGGTGAAATTGTGATAGAACCATGGCTCCATATTTAATCCAATCTGCAATTTATAGCACCAAACATTACAGGTCCCATTTTATTTTAAGTGGCCTTAACTAATGTGTATTTACAGTTAAATGAATAATTAATTGTTTGGTAATGACATGCTTTTAAACGTTATGTATATTTTGAAAAAATACCTCCATGTAATTACATCTGTAACCCACCCTTAAACCTGCCCCTAAACTTACCCATGGGACCTCAATAGCATCAGAAGTGTTTTGCAATATAATATAAACACAATAAAAAAATCTATGTGAGTACACTAAGTCTACCTAAGATAAAGTTTTAAATAACAGTATAAAGATCAAATTACAGTATAAAACACAAATTGGACTTTTTAAAAGAACACTTAGTGTAAAATGTATGTATAGGCCATATAGATGAATGGCCTAAAAATTAACAGAAGTACAGATACATTTCTCCAGTAATGGTGTAAAATGCTTTTAGAACATGCTTATTGCGCTTTGTTCAAAATTAAATTGAAATGAACCCCATCGATGTTTAGTTAGGGTTCTCTATTCATTTGTATTTTTTTCAGGTTGTTCAAATATAGGTCTGTAATTTGGGCACATGACCTACATCTAAACCAACGTGATGCAGGCCAAAAACGTGAGACCAGCAGGATGCCTTTGAGAACAGACAGCCCCTGTTGAGGCTGTTTGATGTGGTGTTCAGACGGGCAAACCCTCGATGGCTCCAAGCCTATCAGTCGAGTGTACAGAGGAGGATCTTCTCGAGCAACATTAAGCTCGTGAGGGAAGTAAACAGCAGTCACGGTGCGCTCCTCCTCTTCTCCATGTGCTTCCCCCGCGCCTCTGCTCCCCCTTATCAGAGCGAAGCTCATTTGCATAAAATGTGTGTCAGTAGGGCAGAGCTCACATGCAGCGCGCGCATGCACAAGGCATTCCGATGGCAAACGAGTCATCTGCCACCGAGAACAGAGAGGAGGAGAAGGCAATAGGAAGGAAGACACTGTAGCTCTACTACAGCAGCGTGACTGGGAAGGAAAGAAAGAGGGCGTGTGAAACGGAGCAACAGTTCTTGGCATACAATACCACAAACAATTTAAAGGGCAAAGAAAGGAGGGGGGAATAGTGGGGCAAACTTAGTCACATTTTTAAGACGCCTAAAAACGTGTCCGGTGTTTGTATGTGTGTGTGTGATGCTAGTGCATGTCTCAAACTAGTTACACAGCTCACGGAGAACGATGCCAGTGCACTGGCTCTGATTGTTCTGAAGAAAAGCGCAACTGTAATTCACGCGATACAGTCTTTAAGGGCATCTTTCAAAGAGTGAGGACGGAACATTGCCCTGCTTACCTGAAGGACGTTTGACATTACAGTGTCGCTTCTTTCGCTAGACATTTCCTAACAGACTTCTTGAAGTTCTTATCTGTCTGGACGAAATTTGAAACACGCTGAAAATTATAGACTCTACTCAGATACCTGCATTTCCTTCAACAACATCAGGAACAGGCATCATGGACGGCAGTCCAGGTGAGTTGAAAACAATATATTATCTATAATCATGAATTAATGGTAAATTGTTTGCACGGATGATGGTAGTAGCCTAATGTTTTATTCACCCGTTTAGGGCTGTTTTTTATTTGTGCAACGTTGCCATTTCTTTTAATTTTATTTATTTTAAAACTTTATGGTGACAAGAATACATTGGTACTACATTTTTATATAAATGTACTGTATGTACTGTACTGTCAAGATTTGTACTTAAATTACATTGTATTTTGACGTTTATCATTTTACAAAACAAGTAAAATACAATAAAATAAAATAAATAATAAAAACAAAATGCTAAAAAGCACGCGACAATGAATGTCATATATATTATATCGCAAACCTGCGTAAACGAACTACCAGTGTTCTGACAAATATTTCCGGTCTCGCGTTGCACGTAAACAAACTCACGTGTAGCTCACTCTGCTCACGCGTTCTTCCCGGTAGACTGTACATCATGACGCATCCTCATAAATTAATCGTGAATTGTTTCACGGCGTTACTTCCAAACCAGCGACCTGTTGCTAAAAATTGATTTGCAGTCATATAAAAGCTATCTAGCCTTATTCTTTTCCGTTTCGTTAGTGAATGAGCACCCGTCTCTGGTACAGTAGCTGGGGGGTGGGCAAAATGCAAACTAATGTAAGGTGTTTGTTTTCGATCAGGTTACTGTTTCACCAGGTCACGCTTGTGCGCCGATGACTGACTGTCATTAACAATAGCGCTCCTCCTGTACATTCATTCCAACACGTGCTTAAAGTGTATGTCAGCAACTGCTCATGAGCATGTGAGAAGATAACGATCGTTAATGAAAGGAAACACAGTCAACATTTGTGGCACAGAAGGCAATAAACCATTGTTTTGTTTACTGTCATCACATGGCATTCCTTATGAGGCATTTAGACATTTGTATTTTTCATAAGTTTGAATGGGAAGCATAGTACAACTTATAATAAGCTAAAATAATAAGCCTTGGCAGCAAATATATCCTTATAATGATACACACATTAATTTAATTAAGTTAATTTATGTTACAACATTTGAATCTAAAATGTTAAAATTTCTGGAAACACCTAGCTAGCTATGTTGGCCATTTGTCATATCCAGTATGTTTTTTGTGAGTCTGGTACTGGGATTTCTTAGAAAGTGCTCCGTTTGCCACCTGCACTTTTGCATGATGATGTCAAACGCAGCGGTATTCATACAGACAGACTTTCACTTTCACCATCACGCGGATCAACCCCAGGCTCCACGTGCCACGCGTGATATCCCACCCCCTCCTTGCCTGTGTTTTTGTTCCGGCAGGCTGTGTCTCATCCTGCCCCTGATGGGAGGGAGGCTGGTCACTGGGTCAAAGTCAAAGAGGCACAAATCTGAGCTCAGATCTTTCTTCTCTGAGTGCATGATCTCTGTTTAACTCACGTTTATAAGAAGCCCACTTTTATAAGATCATATGTACTCAAGGAAATGCTATTTTACATCTACTTAAACTTACATTCAGTGCGTTATTATAATTATTTGCATTATTTACTATCAATTTCGGAGGTAAAATTGCTTGACAAACAGGAAGCTCAAGCTGTAACTCACATGCACATTGTCCCAGTACAACATCTGATAGTGATCCTTGATTCTAAATCTCATTATTATATACACTTTTTTTTTATTCTTCTAGGGATGATCCTAAAAATAAATTGACTACATCACAAAGTAAATGATAATAATTGTTCATGTGTGGAATTTGCACAAGTTACACTGCACATGTGTGTTGGCTCCTAGAAGATATAGCAATGTTGACCTACTTTTCAGCAGCAGCACATGTCTGAGGGCATCCAGCTCTATGAACAAATCTTGAAAAAACATATCAAAGTCTCCCAACTGAGAGAGCTCACCTGCCAAACCAGTGAAAATGGAATTTACTTAAAGAGATCAGTTCACCCAAAATTGTCATATTCACTCCCATTTTATTTTAAACTGTATACCATTCTTTCTTCACATAAAAGAAGATATTGTGTAGGCCAATTATGTATTAGTACTTTTAGCATTTACTTCCATTATCAAAATAGTGGGAGTGGGGTGGGGTTCTGTAATGTCCCGATCTCTGTTTTTTAGGGGATTCTGAAGACCTTGATTAGCTTGTTCAGGTGTGTCTGATTAGGCTTGGAGCTAAAGTCTGCAGGAAAGTGGACCCTTGTAATACAAAAAAAGGCCACTAATCATTAATAGATGTACTTTTACACTATTGTGGTTTAAATATATTCACAAAGTGATTATACCAAAAATAAACTTGCATATCAAATTAGTAGTTCCTATGTGTACAGTATATCTGTCAGCTATGATTATTGCTTTTGAGGGGGAGGTTTGTTTAGCCTCCGGGCAGCTGCAAAAGGGCAGATTCATACAAAAACAACTGACATTCAATAATCCGTTCATTTATTCATTATTTGAGTCACTCTCAATCACCCATGTGCAAGTGAGACACATTACATTAGTGTGTCATGGTGTTTATTATGTCCTTTTTAAATGCCACAATGGTGTTTATTCGGGTGCATTATTCATTTGGGAAGGATATTTAACGTAGCCTAAGCGATATATTTCAAGCCATTTGTGAGGAATCACGTTATTTAAACAAGTGAGTTGTGTTAGGTTTAAAAAAACAAAACGGGCTTGTTTGTCGAGTAAACGTGACCGTGCACGTTCATGCATGCACTCTAGTTTCCGGTGACTCGAGTATTATAAACATGCGCGCATAAATATGGCCTTGGTTACTGTTTTTAATTCCTCTTCAAACGTGAGCAGCAGGCTGGCAATTGTGCCTTTTTTTTCTCTCGTACTGCGGCTCTTCTAGACACGGGACTGCGGAAAGAGGCTTGTGTTTTGGGGCGTTCACTATGTCAAGAGCGCATGTGAGTCGGCGGTCAGGTGGCTGGCAGCTCTGGAGCGCGTTCCCAGGCGCGCCGCCAGAGAAACGAGCAGCGCGCGTGGGAGTTCTCAGATCCGTGTGTATGATTCGCAAACAAACCGGTTTTTTTGGAGTCTGTTCTTTATAAAATTCAGTTTAATTGACTTGGGAAGGATTTCCCCCCCATTGCTTTAAAGAACAAAATACCAAGTAAACAACAGTAAAAAAAAAAAAAAAGCAGCAGCAGCATGACAAAAATACATACAAAAATAAACATAACTGGAAAATTAAAAAAAGAAAATACAATACAAAGGACTTAATCATCATTAAACTTTTTGTTTTATGATGTATGAGTTTTAAGGATTTAAAGAAGACGTTCATTTTTTTCCAGGAAAAGTAAGGCATAATAATATTAAAACTCAGGAATTGAAGTAACATATAACTTGTTAAATTAAGCATGCATTTCCTTGGATCTCGTTTTGGACAGACTAAACTTGGATGAAATCAGTGAAGTGAACCGACTCGCTGAAATAAATCCAGATTCTTCTGTCGCGCTTGCTCACGTGTGGCACATCCTGGCTCATTTCTCACGTTTAAACCTTCCACTGGCGCGGTTTGAAACATGTGATTTATGGAGAAGGATGAGCTGACAGACTAAGTGCAGCAGAGGATTCAAACATATGAGATATTTCCGAGTTTACGTAGAAATTAGTGGCCTGGAAGGTTTTGAAACATCCTACTGTTCTGGTGGGGGAAAAGACTCAAGTAAATGGCAAATTTGAAGAATTCACATGCAAAATTTGAATTTTTTTACACTACACGTACATCAAGAGGAAAACTGATAACATGACAGACAGAGCAGGTTATTCTGGTATAAAACACAGTCTTTTTCTTTTTTTTTCTTTTTTAAAGCAATTTAAACAAAAAAATGCAATGTTGTGGTGACTGTATTGTCTCAGTTGAAGTGGCATGTGAACCGACCGTCTACTCCTTGGAAAGACATCAATACACAATATTTTTCAAGTTTAACTCCACCAAAGAAACAATTACAGAATTATAAAAACTTGTTACTGGCAATACATATGCTGGCTAGACCAATAGCAGATCTAGACAGGTGGAGCAAGGGGAGGTGGAGGGTTACTGAGGAGTGAATGTACAGCGGACACTTAACCAGACGCTTTAATCTCTTTGGCTGCTAATGCACCGGAAACTGATCTGGTTGTGCATGTAGTGAGCAATTTAGCAGATTTTATTAAGGATGTATACACCGTCAGAGCTCAATATAAATGATAAGACCAATTTCCCTTAATGTAAAATTGTTTGTTTTCCTTCCTCTTCCTTCACACACAGGTGGAGGAGTGATCCTCTATGCAAGCTCAACTGGAAGCGCCAGCCCCAGTCCAGGAAGCCCATCCAGTGGGTACCAAACCCAATCTCCAGCCTCTCAGCCCTCGTCCCCGGAGGAGGTTTCTTTCACTGAGCTTGGTGCCCTTAAAAAACATTCAATGGGAAGCAATGGCGGTTCTGCAGGGAGCAACAAACTGGTTTTCCAATTTCCAGAAGTAAGCAGTGCTACGACTGTCAACCCTGATACACCGACAGTAACATCATCATGCCAAAACACCTACTCTCACCCAGTAGTTGGCAGGCGACCAAGTATGTTCACGGGTACCTTTACCAGTGAGTATTATCAGAGTCTTTTTTGATATTGTCTCAAATTCAGTGACCGTCGTCCACTGCTAACTTACTGTCGACAATTTGTTTTACTAGAAACAGGAGGGATGGTGTTGCTCTGCAAAGTATGTGGGGATATTGCATCAGGATTTCACTATGGCGTCCATGCATGTGAGGGATGCAAGGTAAGAACAGACACATGCACACCGCTCGCTCATAAAATACCCTCACAATGCATAACTGATGTGGTCTGTGACTGTAGGCACAAACACACGTTCATTCTGATCTTGTGTTAACCCTTAGGGTTTCTTCCGCCGCAGTATCCAGCAAAACATCCATTATAAGATGTGTGTGAAGAATGAAAACTGTCTGATCATGAGGATGAACCGCAATCGCTGTCAGCACTGTCGATTTAAGAAGTGCCTCTCTGTCGGCATGTCCAGAGACGGTATGAACTTTGAACACGCAGTTATGACCAACATACAAAATGACCATTCTTGGTATGACTACATTATTTGCTGTGTTTGCTAGGGAAAATATCAGTATTGCTGCAAATAATTTGTTCTAGTAAACTCCCTGCAGTTAGACCAGAATATCGACTGTTTGAACTTAAGCCAGTAAAAGCCTACTGAACAACCACATGCAACACCCTAGCAACTGCTCAGCAACATGTTAAAAATGCTCTGTATAAATCAGTAACTTAATACAGATTTTGCTTTTAAAATTCAGTGATCTTTTAATTCAGAATCTGCAAATCTGGGCTGTTGGATGTATCGCTGCACTCTTTTTCTGCCTGCAAAATGTTGCTAAGATGACCTCACCACTACATTATATTAAAAAACGACGTTTATATTTTCCCATCCCCACATCCACCATCTGTTCTGTGCTGTTTGCACCTATAGCTTACACCCCGTTCTGACAGTTTCCTTTCACCGCTGATTTATTAGTGTGGGCTCTCCGAATCCCACAAGTCATCACTCACTGTAAAAACTGCCGCAAATCAGGTTAATTTGGGGAATTGGGGACACAAATGGCCCAAGCACCAAGCACGCTGCAGTTTAATGTGTTTCCAGGTCTTCATTTGCTGTATTGCAGGATTAATTAAGATCGGAATGCTAGCTGGGATTTGATAAAGTGCGTTGTCGATGTAACCCAGATGCTAAAAGAACTTTGTTTCAATTGAATGCAATGCATAAACATATTAAAATATCTTTTCGATTTGTCCTCTAGCACACTTCGTCCATACAGGACAGTATTGTCTCTAGGGAGCTTTGTAAACTGGGCTGATAATAAATCATATTTTCTGGGGCTAGTGTACATATTTAGGTGACCTAGAAAGTGGGAAAGTAAAGTGATATGCACCATCATATTTCAACGTCACATGATGTACTTGGCCTTGTTTTTCTCCCCGGCAGCCACTCACACTGTAATTACACTAGATTTCGAATTAATTTGGAAGTTTATGAATAACTTTTGTGGTTTTCAGGGTACTGAAATGTTGTAGTACGCTCGAATGCACAGCCATAGCTAATACTCTGTGCTATAATCTCCCTCCATTACATTATGTCATTGCACTTGTTAACTGAAACCTTGGCATCTCTTCTTACACTAATCCTCACCTTCACGTGATGGTGGCACATGACACCTCTAAACACGAAAAGCCTTCAAATCTTTGTTCTATTACAGACCTAAAGACCTAGTTTTGCATTAGTGCTCGTCTTAGCAATTTTATCTTTTACCTTTCTCATTGCTCAACACTTGGTGCTTTTTATCAGTCACGTTGGTCTGCCATACAATGTTTCAGCGCTTAACTCTTCTAATGCCTTTTCACCCTGCTAACCCTTTAACTCAGTATCTGTTTCACCTGCTGTCATTCACTCATCACTTCTTCGCTTCGGTGACCCACTGACCCACTTCCCAATGGGATAGAGACACAGAGAGAGGGAAAGAGAAGGATGGGGGAGGTGTATTACACTGTAGTCGGATCTATAAATAGCTCTGAGAGGTAGAGTAGGGGGAGACTGGATGAGAAAATGTGGGGGATGTAGAACAGTAGCTTTGGACATTAGCCGTAATCTAATATGAAAGCCTGGTGGTCACTGTGATGTAATCATGTTTCATGTCTACTAAATGCTGATTTATCAGTACAGTGGTCCTGGTGTCCTAAAGTGCATCCTATAGTAAAACTGTCTACCAAATCTGTAAATTAAAAACTGGAACCTCTTACTACTGTGTATTGGATGCCACAGCATCCATTGAAGACAACTGTTAGTCTTACGTTGCAAATATTGAACCAATGACTTTGACATTGTTAGTGTCATGCTCTACTGCAGGAGTGTCCAAACTCTGTCCTTGAGGCTACTTTCTTTCAATGTTTAGCTCCAACTTGCCTAAAAGATTCAGGTTCAGGTGTGTTTAATTGGGGTTGGAGCTAAACTCTGTTGGACAGTGGGACTCCAGGAGCAGGATTTGATACCCCTGACGTGTCGGCCAAATATATAGTATACTCAGAAATTGTTTAACATACAGCAGTGAGTAGTGAGCACACACACACCTGGAGCAATGGCCAGTCATTGCTGCGGTGCACAGAGAGCAATACTGAGGATCAAACCCTCATGAACTCAGGGTTATAGATCCAACTATCTAACCATCTTACACAATTGGCCAAGACTTCCCCTTTTTGGTCTAAAGGAAGGTTTTAATTTTATAAATCAGCAAACTCTATCTTGGTTTTGCCATTGTTAATGAACCTACTCCACTGCACGTCTAACAATCCTATTTTGCCATTACTTTTATATCTCACCATTCCTTATAGTAACATTTCTACCTCCATTTTTTCCAGCTGTTCGGTTTGGGCGCATTCCGAAGCGTGAGAAACAACGCCTACTGGACGAAATGCAGAGTTACATGAACAGCCTTAATGAATCAGCATCTATGGACATCAGCTGTACTACACCCATAGAGACTCCTACCAGCCCTGAAGATGGCCAGTCAGAAGAGGCCATCGGTGCTATCTCGCAAGCTTATCGCAATGTCTTTGTGAACGGGGAGAAGCTGTTGGTAAAGGTTAACGATGACAACAACATCAATAACAACGATCCTTCTTCCTACCATCATAATCCAATTCAAGAGTCTGGCTACTGCCAGTCTCGCCCTCAACCAAGCATCTCTCCACAAGAACATTCCATCCATTCCACAACAAGCTGTCTACCCCAATCCAGATGCCCGGTCGCCAACCACGACAGCAAACCCACAACCAGAGTTACGGACAACGGTCACTATAACTTCCCACAGTCCTCAAGTCCCAGTCAGGGAACTACACCTTCCCAAAGCTACCCATCAAAGCTTCACAATTACTCCACTCAAACATCTTGTCCATGGAGACTGAGCCCTGGTGCTAAAGTTTTGGTATGTTTATTTTTTTGATGGCGTATGATTTGTGTGCTAGTCTTAGTTTACTCTTTTTATTTAACTGAAAATGTTCTCTTTCTCTTTCTGAATCTTTTAGGCATGTCCTCTCAATGCATGCCCCATCTCCCCAGCCAGTCACTCCAGTCAACAGGTCTGGGAGAGTTTCTCCCAGTGCTTCACTCCGGCTGTTAAAGAAGTGGTTGAATTTGCCAAGAGCATTCCAGGGTTTCAGGCCCTGAGTCAACATGATCAAGTCATGCTGCTGAAGGCAGGAACCTTTCAGGTGAGAACCGCCAATGCCTGTCCTCATATCAGTTCCGCAAATCAGTTCTTTTGAAAGTAATCATTTAAAAAAACAAAACAGTCAAGAGATTCCTTTACTTCATGACCCAATTGCCTCATCATGTGGTCCCATGATATTCCTTATTTCACTGGTTGTTATGTTTCAATTAAGTCTTATTAGCAAGGTTGCCATTTCAAATGTAATATAGAGCCAAAATAAAATAGTTTTAGCATTAAACTGTACTAAATATAATTAAGTCTTTGAGTCAAGATTGTGGCCCAGAGAAAAAAACTATTTAGTTCAGACCCGTTTTGTGTTTTAATAATAGAGCAGATTTTGCTTGTTATGGTAAAGGAAAGGTTGGGTTTTTTTGGGGGTTTAGGAGTCCCCAAGAACATGTAAACATAGATACAAGGTCAAAACTGCTGTGATTGGTCTCATTTTCATATTTGATTATGCCAGTAATGCCTGATAAAGTTGTGCACAGCATGCATTACCACTCCAAAAGCACCACCCAGTGGCAAAGAATGAGTTTGTATTTTCATTTAGACCAACACGATGTCATGTAGAGCAACATTCATTAAATACAGTTTAAAAGCAAAATATGTGCAATGTTTGTATTTCAATTAATAATTTCTTCAATAGTTATGATGTAAGTTACACGGCTGATTCTTTGACAGGTTATTGAAATGTTATTTTTCTGACCCTCACTTGGATTTATTGCAGGTTCTCATGGTGAGGTTCTGCTCGCTGTTTGATGCCAAGGAACGTACTGTAACATTCCTGAATGGTCAGACCTACCCGCTGGCATCCCTGCGAGTGCTGGGCATGGGCAGCCTTCTGGACGCCATGTTTGAGTTCAGTGAGAAGCTGGGGAACATGGGTCTGGAGGCCGACGAGATGGGCCTCTTCATGGCTGTGGTGCTGGTTTCTGCAGGTACCTCAGATTCCCATTGATTGAGAGAATTATTATATGCAAGCACTGTTTTTAAAACTGATTTATTGTTCGAAGCGTTTATTTACAGTATTTGTTGAGATAGTTGCTTGTGCAGACAAATAGCCTGGCATCTTTATAGTGTTTGAGACAGTCTTTCTGTTACTCTCTATCAGATCGTTCGGGTATCTCAGACGTGGGGGCCGTAGAGCAGCTCCAGGAAGATTTGATTGGCGCTCTCCGTGCTCTCATCTATCGGCGAAGGCCAGAGGACAGTGCGCTCTTCCCCAAACTCCTGCTGCGTCTGCCTGACCTACGTACTCTCAACAACCAGCACTCCGAGAAACTCCTAGCCTTCCATATTGACCCCTGAGAAGAGAACGAGACCTACCCAAGTCTAGGCCAAAACATAGATTCAGGATGCTCTTCTTGTACAAACAAGCCATGCAAATTTCAGGATAAGCATCTGATTCTGACTAGCACTTACTCAGACTTGCTCCACCACAAGCAAAGAGTGACTTTGAACCAGTGCAACACAAGAGCAAGAGAAGTATGGAAGCAGATGCTGGACATTTTCAGGATTGTTTTCAAGAAATATGAAACAGAGGAAGATGGTATAGATTTTCTGGTGATGGCTGTTTTATAACTAGAATTCATTTGGGCTTCCAATGCAAGATCAGTGTATAGAGTTTTGGAATGTTATTAGTATTTTTCTCACTCCAGATGCTGTGCATTTATCATCATATTCAACACATTGTACAATATTTCAGATAAATTTAAATTCAGTTGCACAATTCAATAATCTCATTAAACACATTCTTATATCTCTTTGTGGACCTTTATAAATATTGTTTATATTTGTCAGGCAGTCAAAACCTCGGTTGTAAAAAAACATGTATTATAATTGAAATATATGATAGTTTCTTATAACTGTATATGACTGTATTCTCGTGTGCTAATGTCATGACAGAACCAGGGACAATGGGTTGTTTAATGAAGAAAGGACTCACCGGTGTCTATTAAAGTGTTAAACCAATGTAATTTACAACACCTCTGCATGGATATGGTTTATTTTACCCTTTGCAGTTCAGAATTTCCTTAAAGAGGATGGGTTAGCTGCAAAAGTGGACTTTTTGCCATTTCCATGCAAATTCAATTCATTTATTTCACTTGCATCTAAATGTATATTTGGTAAATGTATTATGCTTATTTTTTTTTTTTTTCATAGAGATGGCAGATTATGTGATATTAAAAAATGACCTTTCATGTTTTGCGATGCATCAGGCTGAGTATTTTATATCCATGCATATAATGCCTCACGTTTCGCTGCACATGGAATGCTGATGGTGCACACTGGTATCCTAGCAACTGGCAAATGGAAGCAGCATGTGTATGGAGATGATGTACGATATATGCCAAAATTTTCACCTTCATGTAAATAATGGCTCCAGGGGTTCAAGTGGGAATGAAAATCTATGCATTTATTAATCAACAAATAGAAGATTAAATGTTGCCACTGCAGTATAGTATTGTAGCACAGAATAATCGGTCTAAAAAACTAACATCTGTTCTGTTTATAAAGTGTTATCAACCTGAATACCATAGTTAATCGTGTACTATTCCAATTATAGTGAATACTTCCACTTCATGTGGAATGTTAGAAAATAAGATGCTCTTTGAAGAATGAAGAGGAGGCACCAGAAATAAAGCAAACGTGCCAGGAAACCTCTCACGACCGTGGAACGGGACAAAATAACTCTGTTTGCATTTTGCCCTGAGTTGTTGTGGTTTAAAAGAGAGAGAGAAAGAAAGAAAGATTGACACTGTTCATTCTATTTAAAGTGATCTTAATGTTTGTAACTCCTTTCTTTCACTTTCTTGACAGTGCCACATGATTCTTAAGAAAAAAAGAAATGTAGATATAAAAGAATAATAATGCCCCCTTTAGGTTACTGTGCCATATTACATTTAGATAAACAGTAACATTAATGGCATTAGTTTTAATAAAGCCTTAACATGATTTATGTATGTATGAATAAGTATATAAAATATACTTTACGATCAGGTCTCATTTGTTAATGCATTAAGTCACATTTACAATGAGCAATACATTTGCTTTAGTAGGCTAGGCCATTCATTTTTTTTTTTATTCATTAACGTGAGTAAATAAAAGAACTATTCATTGTTCATGTTGCTCAGATCCATTATACTAAATGTAAATAACTGAAGTTAACAAATGGAAACTCAGATTCTACACAAATAATATTAATAATGAAACCTATATACATATATACATATTTAAGTGGATCACAAAAGTTACATAAAATTGTCCGAAGACAAGACAGCAACACATTGTGTTTTTAGGTTTTAGAGAAAACTTTCTGATCTACTTTACTGTATATTTGAACTTATGCAGTAAGTGCGCCCTCTTGAGGTTACTGTGTAATACTACATTAATATGAACCGCAGTCAGAATCATGTTTATTGCCAAGTACTTAATTACTACAATTGTAAGGGCAACGGGTCTGTAGTCATTTAGACCTGTGAGTCTGGGTTTTTTGGGGGGATGGAGATGATGCAGGCTGGCACAAGGTATATCTCCAAAGAGGTCTTAAAGATATCTGTAAACATTGGAGACAGCTGGTCAGCGCAGTACTTCTGGGTGGATAATCTGGTCCGGCTGAATTCTGAGGATTCTTTCTCTTTAACAAAACTGTAACATTAAAGGTGCACATTAAACAATTGAACACACATTAACATTAAACAATTGAACTGGAAATTAGGTGCTGGGCGTCCGGCCAGAGGAGAACTGGACCCAACTAAGCCTGGTTCTCCCAAGGT
>JAUCMU010000013.1:1154280-1176155 GCA_032275025.1 Enteromius treurensis | reverse complement strand
TATATACACAAATATATATATATATATACACACACATATATACACACACACACACATATATATATATATATATATATATATATATATACACATATACACACACACATTTGTAAATATATATTTGATGTCAATTATATTGTTCCTCACCCTGAACAGAGTGCTGCGAATCCGTGTGAGGTTCATTAGCATGACCCCCGAGTTGACCCCTGTGACTCCATAAAAGGGGTGCCTTGCAAAGCGGCTATACCAGCCGATCTTAGGGATCTCGTGCTCTGGGGCCATGGCAGCTAGCTGAGTACTGTTAAAGGCCTTCAGAAACTTCCAGATATCATCCATAGGCCGAAGAAAGAGAACATCTGTGTCCACGTACAGCAACGAGTCCACATCTTTCAGGATAACCTGATTTCAGAGGAAATACTTGGTTAGAGTCGGTGTGTTGAGGTGGAAAACAAACAAATGAAGAGAGAACAAAAAGCAGCAATGGGAACCTACGGGAAGAAACAGTCTCTGGGCAGCACATGGCTTGAAGAGTTTCTTCCATTCGTCTGCATTCCCCACAGAAAAGGTGATTGGATATATGCTGTAGTGAAACCTGGAGGATACCGTCTGAGGCCACTGACTGAACTGCGAGAGGAAATTGAAAGAATCAGTCAATGTCATGGCTGTCAGTCTCCAGTAAACCACACATCTATTGCTTACAGGTGACAGCGAAGAGAAGTTTGTACCAATTCTTCAAAAAAAAAAGCAACTTTTTGTAATATTTGTAAGAACGGTGATTTATAGAATCACATTTTGTTGCATGTGTGAATCCCAAAGATGCCTATCCATATTGTTAGACCTTACACGTTTTTAATATCTTGAAGATTAATTACCCCGCCATCAGCTTTGGCACTAACGTGTTTATGTTTATCTTACTGCTATTTTGCACTCATTATATCTAGGTGCAGAATAAAACACCTCATTTAGGCTTTAATTCACAACCTAGACTTTACTTCCAAGTCACAATTCAATACAGAACTAGAACTCCTTTTTAATAGGGATTTCATAGTCCATTTCTGCTCATGGGTGGCTAATGTCCTGCACAGTTTAGCAAAATGCAACACATGAACCAAACACTTGGCAAAAAAAGAAAAAAAATGAATAGAATGAATGCATCCATGATTTTACAGTTGGTTGCATTTTATTATTCTCATTTGGCATTAATATTTCCAGCAGTCCACGACCCCATTAGAACAGACCTGCAATCCATATTTGGGTCATAACCCCCCAGTTAAGAACTACCGGTTTACAATATCCTGCTGACAGCCAAATAACTGCAGCTGAAAAATATTGAGGAAACCTTTTGAATAACAAACACGACATTGCATTCCTTCTCTATCGCTCTCCAAAGCCTTCAAATTCTTTATCTCCAGCAATACGGTGCAGGAGTAGATCAAAATCAGTATAGGCCAGAGGGCACTTCTCAAAAAGCATCGGATGTCTAAACGTAAAAAGCAATGTAGTACTGCTTTGTTCAAAAAATAGTCTCTCTGTGTACAAAAACACTGCAAACGATTAGGACTGTGAAGAAATGTGTTAAGACCAAGAGATCGATAGATTTATGCATCAAGGTTTCTCACATTACCTTTCTTACCAGACTGGTTTTCAGGGTTAGCTTGACATTGTCTGAGGGTTACCACAAACCACTAGTACAATAAAACTGACAGTCAAGGTTTAGGTCAAAGACCTGTTAAAATAAAATAAGATATCTTGGGTACAAATTGTATATAGCTAGTTATTAAGGCTGAAACTAAAATAATTGATTAGAATTACTATAAACAATAGTAATTATAAAATGAATAAATAAAACTACCACCTGTACAAGGGCAACTGTGATTTGGCTTTCATTAGAGGTTTGCAAATGGTCCATAACCCCAAATATAAGTGATAATAATTGGGATTTTGCATTAGCAAAGAACTGAAAAAACTCTAACTATTTACAACCCTATTAGTTATGCTGGAATATATTACATCTAGGCCCGGTTTCACAAACGGGGCTTAGCTTAAGCCAGGACTAGGCATTAGTTAAATTAAGATATTTAAGCAACTTTTACAAAAATGCCTTGTACGAAGATATTACAGGAGTGCATCTCCATCTGAGACAGCTCAAACATGCTATTTAGTCTGGGACTAGCTTAAGCCTCGTCTGTGAAACTGGGGGTAAGAGTTACAGTCAGAAATGTTAGTTTGAGGAGAATAATAATTTTAGATTGAAACAGTATAGCAGTAAGATGGCTTTCTCAAGTCAACATAAATGTTTTCCACCTAATTTAACAAACAAGTTGAGGACTGTATTTTTGTTTTTAGATTCTAGATAATTATAGTCCTAATGCTAGCTATAACCGTCTCAGTCTTAATCTGTACAAAAGCATTAACAGCCCAAATATAGACACTATTCACACGGTTTTGTCTTGTGAAAGGTTCCCTGGTTACATGCGGTCTACGCCAGCATAGGAGCTGTTGTCTTTACCATGGTGAGAAGCAGATTAGTCAAGAAAGGATTATGGTTTTAAATGATGATGATTTGTCATGTGATTAAGGTGATATAACGTCGACTGACCTGTGTCTCTATCTCTCCTCTCGCATCTTCTGTCCCAGTTTCTCGCCTTTGATACACAGCTGCTGTTGGGAAACAAGAAATACGCAATGAGTCCTGAAGAATATATCTTTGCAACACTCACTCTCTACCTGGATATCGTGTACTTGTTCACATTCCTGCTGCAGTTGTTTGGTAATGGTAGAGAATGAGCATGGCTGTGTTGTAATAATGTCCGTCGTGTACGATATCGATAACCGTTCCGCAACCTCAACATTTTTAGAACAAGTGGCCTTTTATTTATTGTTAGGTTTAAAATAAATCAGCTTTGTTTTCTTCAGGTAATGAAATATGCACTTCAGGTGTTCTTCACAGTCGACTTTTCCCATTCTGACTATATTTGGCTGCACCAAAACATTAATGAAAAATAACTAAGATTCAAAATGGCTTTAATCATTACTATTACTTAAACTACATAAACTATTGGCTTAAAAGGAGCTTCAAAAAGGAAGCTTTTTGCTTATGGTTTTATTTATAATTGTGTTTCAATCATTTTCAATCAGCTGGTTGTGAAAAGTTCAAATGTGGAGTTTATATTAAGCTCTATTATTTTCATATCAATAATCTGTATATATATATATACAGTATATATAAATGTTATGCAGTCATTGAGTGTAACAACATGTAAATGTAACCATTAAAATAACTCACTATATATATGAATATTAGATTTTTACAGTTTGTCATTGTGAGATCATTCATTTTGCAGTTCACTGTAGGACTGTAACTTTCACATACAGGTTATTCCGTATTTTACAATTCATCATATATTATCTGTTGATGGTTCAATATTCAATGTACTACACTCTCAGAAATAAAGGTACCTATTAGGTTCAGATATGTACACTTTAACACTAATATGTCCATTTTGGGTACCCTTTAGATGCAAACATGTACACCCCAGTGACAGCTTTTGTACCTTTATTTCTGAGAGTGTACAGCACTTCTGTTTACAACTTAGGCCTATCCTAGGAATTCAGATTTGTGTCTATGAAAAGATCATGCACAGAAATGAATGATAAAGACAGATCCTAAATCGTGTTTACACAGCAGGCCTCAGGAATGCATGATGTTTTTCTCCCTCTGAACCCAAGCTCTTACTAGTATTATTTCACTTGGAGTGAAATGTAAAGTGACAGGTTGTCTTGATAGTTGGCTAATGGGTCTGATAAATCTAGAAAAATGGAAAACAGAATGAAAATAGGCTAATGATGAATTCCAGTAAGGAAGATTGCAATGAATTTGTAGACTTGCAAAAAAAACAAAACAAAAAAAGAATAAAGGAACCATGCCAGAGGTCTTGTTTATGTTTTGTGCCTGTTTGGATTTCAAATATACACTGGTCAGAAATCTCAATGCTCATGATACATGAGATATCGAAATCAACTTTAATTGAAGTTTATTCAGCAGAGTAGCTACAGCACCACAGTGTTCTCCATGATCTTCGTTGACAACTCCATTAAAAGCTTTTTTAAGCACTTGACGCTGTCGTGTGAAATGTTCCTTACATCATTGTTTTAGGACTATTTCTATTCTGCTCCTTTCACTGAGGACTTGTATGAAATCTCTCTACAAAATAAATAAAATAATAAATGAAACTGTTAAATAAACTATGCTGAACTATGCACATTCATTCATTTTCTTTTTGTTTATTTCAGCACATGGCATCAAGTAATAATAAAACCATTTAGAATTATTTTAACACAATAGTGACAAAATTCATCCCTTTGAAAAAAAAGAAGCTCGGGGCTGCGTTTCTCGAAAGCGATGACAATAGTTCCACGATCAATGTTAGGGAAATGCAGGACAGGTGGAGTGTAACAAGTTCTTGAATATAAGATTTTTATATATAGAATACAAGAAAAAAAACATGCATTTAAGAAATGTTTTCAAATATAGCTAAAGTTCCTTAAATGCACATAAAATGATTATTTCTGAAAAGACAGGAAAGGCTTTTACAGCTAGGGGTGTGCATCATTGTCTGTCTTGAGCTTGAATCTTGGAGTCATAATAGTTTTCTCAAGATCCTCTTCACTTGAGAGAAAGCATAGGATTGCCTGAAACACTTGATACACAGAAGATATATTAAACAAATATGCATGGATCTCTGGGAAGTAAAGAGTCACCCCTGCACTGTATTGCTTGTCTGTGTGAAGTGGTGTGCAAAATACACACCATGTTTCGTTCCTGAATAAATGAGTGTTTTTGAATATTAAATATCACAGTAAATGTTTTCACCAATAAGACATATGGGGTAGAACTATTAAGGTAAGGTAGAGAAAGCGCTCTATGCTAATAACAGCAGGTTTTACAGTGTAACATTTTTAAACCTCAACTAAATTGATTAGTAAGTTATGGAAATGTGTCAGGTCGTGGAGGAATTTAGTCAGTGGCAAATTAAGTCTAATAAGAAAGTTGAATTTATAATAATAAAAATAAAAACTGCAGAAGTTTTAATATCCATTGATGAAAATGCTGTGAATGACTGGAAGTAAATAAACCAACAAAATACAAACAAGATTTTATTAAAAATGGAATTCAAGGGATCAGTTAAAAAACAAGGCACAAGCAAACACAGAAGAACATTTTTGTTGTTGTTTTTGTAGTTTTTCTAAAAAAAAAAAAAAAAAAGGTAAAGTAAGAGAAAATCAGAAACTGTGGCACAGGAAGACAAACGTCCTGCTAGAAGCTCTGGTTAACATGCAAACGGTTTCTTCAGCTACCTGTACAAAACGTGTTACTGTATAAATAAAGAATGTTTAAAAAAAGCTGTTCAAGAGACAAGCCATTTGTTCAATAATCACAACATCAGCATCAAAAACACATTACTGACTTCTGTACAGCTTCCCATCTCTAGACATCTTGACACCAAAGCAACTAAACAGCTCATTTCTTGAGGCACTTGGATTACAGCTTTGCTACAACTTTAAACGGTTCTGTTTATGGCTTTATCTGGCGAACAGCTTGAACACCCCATGTTAGCAGCAATACGTTTTGAAACTATGAAACGAGCTCCTCCAACAACTAGCAGCTCTTCTTGGAAAATCGGAACCGATCGATGCCGTCGAAAATGTTGAGAATTGATCAATCGGAATAAAAACCATTTCATAGTTTCAAAACATGTTTAATGTCTTGTGTTAATAATGGAGGAAGGATCTATCGCTGCGATAACCCAAATAAATCCCATTTTCCTTCATGAGGTTGAACTCCGTGGTATAACTTGAGAAATAACTTTAGTACTTTAAATCATTGAAAATGTGGGCAAAGGTTGAGAAGTCAAAGGAAACCAAAGGAAAAACTGATTAGCCCCTTAAATCACTTGCATGGGTTTATTATGGTACATTTGTTGTCATACTTTAAAGGCATGTTGTATCTTGGTGGCGTAGCTATCTTTGGTAGCCGGAATGAATCCATTCTTTGGGAATCTGAAGACAATAGGGTATCGCAAAGATTTCAATAGTCAGCCTGAGTGATGGTAAACTGTAAAAGAGGTATTGAAACTATCCTAAAAGGTAAATCGAGCTAGCAGCTATTCTTATGGATGGAGAGGAGTCTCTTTATGAGATCAGATCAAGGTCATAAAATGTAAAATGGGAAGCCCTCAAACGAAGGAAGCAACAACTGTGTCTTTAGTGTTCGATAACATAAGCCCTTGCGTTTCTATCCTAGAAAAGAACGATTCTTTCTACACTCTTAAAAATAAAGGCGCTTCATAGGTTCCTCACAGCGATGCTGTAGAATAACAAAGAGTCTTTATAGTCCCAAGAAGCTTCTTTCACCACAAACATTGTTTAGTGAAACAAAAAGGTTCTTCAGACGTTAAAGGTTCTTTATTAAATCATAAAGCACCTTTTATTCTTAAGAGCCCAGAGACATTTATGCCATATATATTGGTATATTTAAAAGTGTACAAAAACAACTCATGAGTGAACACTGATTGATCGATCATATCAAAACGTTTCATTTTGGATATTCAGACTCTTAAGAAGTGCATCATGATTGACCGAGACCGTACATTTCAAGTAAAACAACAAACAGCACAGAGAAGAACATAAAAGAAACCGAAAAAAAATTGTTTTCCTTTGCACACAAACATTAAAAAAAAATCCTATTCAAAAGCAATAGCAACCAATACACACACGACCAAACAAAGTTATCATGTAAAAGTTCTCCGAAAGTAAAGCTTTGCCCAAACACTACAGCTAATCTCACGTAGAAGATAAACCAAACTGAATCAGAGAAAACATAATCATAAAAGAAAAAAAAACAGCAGCACGAAGGAAGAAAGCGACTACATGCGCTGAAGAACTGCTTCTGTCCTTCTTGATCCTAACAGCTGTTCTTCCTTCTATACATGTTATCCTCATGTATAACCCCAGCACCGTTTGGAAGATATTTCTACAAATCTCTGGAAAAGCCACAATAACACACAACCTGATGAGGACACGTCGCCGTCCCACACTGCAAACATCAGTCGTTTAGCTCTGGTTTCACAAAACATCCTACAAATAAAACACAGGCCTCAGGCCTGCTCGGATGTACACCAGTTTCTTTCTTCATGGGAACAGATTTGGAGAAATGCATCAGTGTCTCGGCAATGAACGGGTGCTGTCAGAGTCCAAACGGCTGCTGAAAACACCACAATCATCCATACCACTCCAGGCCATCAGCTCACATCTGGAGAAGCCAAGATCTGTGCTGGTGAGAAACAAATCCATCCTTTCCAAACAAAATACCAGTCCATCACTTTTAATAACCCTTCCTTCAAGTCCATCCCGTTCTTTTACATTCAAATCCAGCCACATACTACGGTTTCTGCTCGTAAATGGTGCTTGAGCTGTGCAGATTTCTGTCCTTATTTAACTGGAGAATGCCGGAAGTTAAAAGCATCTTGAAAGGTTTTTCCCAGGTAAGTACATTTTCAGCAAATTTTAGTTTTAGGGGAACTACTTTAAATAAGGGAGTAGCCAAAACGGGAGTACAAATAAGTTTTTGTTTTTTTTAGTTCATTATCTTATAAACCCTGCATAACAAGTAGGCCAAATTAAAAACCTAAAGCCTTGATTTTCTTCCCTTTTCATGATTACATTCTCCTGCTGCATTTGCTGCCGTCACAAATCTGCTTTACTACAGCAGTTGTAGCAGTGTGGTATTGAGACATGTCCCCAAGTCATGTGCTATCATCACTTTTATGAACTATTTGTGATATTAATAACCACTTAAAGTCACTTCCTTGAGACTCCTGTACTGTAAGCCAATGGAGCCCATATGTACGAAATACTATGAACATTACACATGCATATTTAAACACAAAGCAT
The DNA here is from genome assembly GCA_032275025.1 of Enteromius treurensis. Lineage (NCBI taxonomy): Eukaryota > Metazoa > Chordata > Actinopteri > Cypriniformes > Cyprinidae > Enteromius > Enteromius treurensis. The sequence goes on along the minus strand of JAUCMU010000013.1, from coordinate 1,168,202 downwards.
TCAGAAACCTGAAATATTTGGTGCCACTACTGTATATACTGTACATCAAAAAATACAAAATAGATCAGTCCTATCTCTCATTTTAGCTACAGTACCCAGAGGATACAGAATTGTTTAAATTTGTTATAAAATGGAATTGATCCTGAACACAAACTGGTAGTCACAGGTAGTCATTCGATTTAAAAAAGCCCCTCATAAAATACCTTTTTATAAACTTCTGACTCATTTTCATTACTAGTTAAAAAGAAAATGTCTGCATCAAATATTTTATATGAACTTGAAAAACAAAGCATTTTCGCCTTGTTATGCACCAAACGCTGTAATAAATAATAAGTTAATGATTGTCTTTCGCTTTTAGAGTGAGGATTGAATTAGAGTGATTTTATCACTATTTCTTGGAAGATTCTTTAAATGGTGCAGCGTGAAGAAGTGGCTTTAAATGGTTTTAAACACCTAAATATCACACAACAAATTCAAAACAAAATGCACTGTTTGCATATTAATCTGTACAAAAATATCTTACTGCTGCTAACTGAAAAAAAAAAAAAAAAAAAAGAGCACATCTTTAAAAAAAGTTGCATATTTCTCAAACAAAAGACACATTTTTGACTTTGACTTTTTTGATCTTCCCATATTAAAGAATTAGTTCTTAAAAATAAGAATTTGCCATAACGTGCATAAAAGAACACATTGTGTTTTCCTTACCCTTTTCTAAATCAACATTGTTTTTTTTACACTTGTTTTTCTGTTTTGTTATCAAAATAGACGAAAGATCGATAGCTCTTTTGCACAGTCTCCCACCGTTGGCTGAGTTGAACAAAAGATGAGTGACGTCCTTTTTGTCTCTGTCCTACAAAAGATACACGCTCCTTTTGTGATCCGTATCCTCTCTGGTCCTCTTTATCTGTGGTAATCCGTAAATCTCTGAGAGAGATTCCCACTGGCCAGAGCGCGCCGCAGCACCTCCAGAGGACCTGCGGAGGAGCGAGGGACCTAAAGAAAGAAAATGTAGCTCATGCTCATTGATGAAAATGACCTAACATATGCAAAAAGGGCTAAAACTGTTCTACTCTAACGCGTTACATCATTGATAAATGCTAGAAAAGAAGCAAAGTCAAGCCAAGCATTTTCTGTTAAAGGGTTAATTCACCCCAAAACGAAAATTCGGATATTAATATCATTCCAAACCCATAAGACCCTCCACAGACAGCAACACAACTGAAATGATCCCAGATCCAGAAAAGAAGTCATATGGCTTTCTGATTTCAACAAAAACATCTTCAATTGTGTTCAGAAGATGAACGAAGGTCTTATGGGCTTGGAAGGACATGAAAATGAATGCGGCTATCTGACAGACCGCGTCTTACCGTAGCTTCATTTGCTGTGTTGATAGGAATAATTAGTGTGTTCTGAAGGCGTCTCCATGGAAACCTGCTGCTGCTGCTGTCCACTGTTTTCCTACGTGACAAAGAATGAGGAAGAGTGAAATATTGACAACGACCCTGCTCGGCATTCAAAGCAAGGCTCGTCATACCTCTAACGTGACACTAGAGGGAGGCACTGGGGTGTACTGAGGGATATATGTTCCTTGCATAGCTGCGTTGGGAATATACTGCGAAGCAAAATGAATAAAGCAACCGGTCATACATATAATGCTTTCTGTCACGTTTTCTCGGTAATTAGGTTCTACCGAGAAGACAAACAGAGGGTAATCGGCCACCAACCGTGCCAGCACTGCCGAGAGACAGGTGACTGAGCTGCTGGGTCAGGGGTCCGATCATAGACGTGGGCTGAATGGACATTGAGTGATCCATAGCTGGAGTCAGAACGGCCCCCTGTGGAGAGAGAGAGAGAGAGATGCTCATGAAACCAATGGAGATTTATAGATATCCAAGCCTCATAGTGCTTCTAGGGAAGACTAAAAGACACCAGCTGCATGAAAACATTATATGTTCGACTTCTATGTGAGGAGCACTCACGGTGGGCTGCATGAGGTACGACTGATGATGCATCCAGGACGGGCTGTGCACCTGAGACAGACAGAGACAGAAACACTGCATAAGAATCTACCGGAAATCTGCTAAACAGAAATCGTTTGGGACGGTCAAAATCATTCAATATTTCCCAAGTGGCAGTTTTGGAATGTCTACGTAAAAATGAAAGCTTATAGCTGCATGATTTATCAGAATTAATTTAGAATTTTTAATTAAACCTTTATAAGAATACTTAAACCAACTTGTAGTATCACATCTCAGTCAGTGCTTCATCCACAGAGGATGTCAAATATCTTGTGTAATGTCAAATTGCATAACATTTACCTTAATCTTTTGCTTTCGTCTTAAAATGTTAATTTCGTCCCATTACTAGTTTCTCGGAATCCAAAAACTACAGCACAGGCACTAGCAAAATATTGCAACTGAATTATAAATGCACTATAGCGGCCATTTTTAACTGGCTATCCCAACGTGACGTGGCTGAAATATGTGACATAAAAATATGTGAGCCTGGAGAACAAAAGCAGTCATGGGTAGCATGGGTATATTTGTAGTAACAGTCAAAAATACGTTGTATGCATGTGTGTTTTTCCCCCAAACAGAGATAGTATTTTTGATGTAATAAATATAGCCTTGGAAAGTAGAAGAGACTTCTTTCGGAACCTCTCACCAACCCCCAAACTTTAATGATAAAATAAGCATGCCTTAATATTACATTTCAAAGGCAATAACTGATGATGACTTTCATTTTTGGATGAGCTACTCTGTTAAGTATTCAATGTGCTCAACACTTTTGACTTCATATAAGACAAATGCTAGGCGCTAGCGTACTGAGCCGTAGCGTCATCACTCAGTAATCCAGCTGTAATGGGCCGCTCAGTGCATTCTGAGCACGTGAGCCAGACCGACAGGATCTCAGCGTACATTATTTGCTTTCGCCTGTTCATCCATCAGCACTCAATAAGGTGTCAGAGTTCCCAAAAGCTGAGCTCAGCTGAGTCACTGAACACATGCTGTGAGTCAGTCTTTGTTTCCATCCGACTGCTGTCGGCTTTGGCACACACTCAGCTTGAGATCACTATCGCAACAAAAAAGAAAAGTACTCTGGACTGACCTAAAGTCTCCTAATAACACTCAGAAATGGGTATAATATGAACGCAAAAACAGTGTCTTAGTACACATTGGATATAATGCGGCAGATGCTGGAAAGGAAAGTGAAAGTGTCCACAGCTTGCTTTTTAGAGGTGATCTAAGAATTAGTGGCATGACACACTTGTAAAATTGACAGGCATGTGCTGCAGCTACACTGATGTTTCTGCTCCAGTCACATGACTGGAAGCTATTTGACTCTGACCTGTTTTAAAGAAATATTAGCAATAATATTGCGCAACAATACTGGGTGTATCCAGAACATACAATTATGACATGCATACAATGTATATGATTATCTCGGTGACGCTCACCTGGTAGGATGGTACTTGTGAGGGCATGTATGGAGACAGAGAGGTCTGAGCGATCATTCGGTTTGGAGCAATGCTGTAAGGAGGAGAATAAAACCTGAAAATAATAAGCAAAAACATTTCGTGACATTAAATGGTCAGGTTCAGATATTTTGAAGAACACCATGTTTGCGTAATTTAAGTCTTAAAGGCATAGTTCAAATAGCTCTTTAAAAAAATAACAAATACACAATAAAAAAATAATAATCTAAATTAAATAAATAAATAAAAACAACTCTGCCATCATCTATTCATAAAGAAATCATGAAATATGAATCCAGAGGTTTAATCTATACGATGAACAGATTTAAATGAGGTTTTCAATCACACACAAACATTGACCCTATGCATATATCTATATATCTATATTTAAAACGCATCAAATATGGTAAACGGAAACGTGCTTGTTGATGCACGGTAACCAAGGAGGTTAATGATGACACAAGCAAGAATATAAATACTGCACTTCATTAAACCTGGCTCTGAGTGTGAGAAAGTTTCTCTGCTCTCACCCGTTCTGCAAGGCTGTTGTGTCGTAAGTGAACGTCATTCCACCCTGAACGTGGAAAGGAAAATCACAAATTTGATATAAAATGTGCAACGTGTTTGTAAGTACACAAAGAGAGCTCTCATACCGTTTCACCATCTCTAGGCCAGGGGCGACCGTTCTGTAGGTATTTTGCCTGGTTCTGTCGCTTCTTTTGTCCTCCATCAGCAAACTTACACAACAGCGGATCTGTAGGCACTACAGGTGAAGCGCAAAGAAGCAAGAGGTTATTTTCAAAAATAAATATATGGAACCCTTGAGAACAAAACCGAGATGTATGTATCATCCGAAAGTTTCCATTGACGTATGGAAAACGTGGAATCTTCAGAATTGTCCAAATGAAGTCTTTAGCAACGCATTTGGCCAATTGGAATTTAGGTTCATATATTTATGGTAGGAAATCTTCATGGAACGTGTTCTTCATTTAATATCCTGATGATTTAAGACATAAAAGAAAAATCGATCATTTTGACCAATACAATGTCATTTTTGTCTATTGCTACAAATATACCTGTGATGCTTACGACTGGTTTTGTGCTCCAGGGTCAAACATGTTACTGTTCTATAATCAATAATGAATCATTTAAATGTCATTTATATTAGCGACACTCAATATCATCTACCTGGCACTCCAGGGGGGGTTTTGATATATTTGCCATTGAAATGCTGAATGATGGCTTCACATTTCTCTGTGGATTCCATCCTGTTGTACAAAGACATTCATAAAGAATTTAAAAGGTGGGGAAAGTTGCCATTTTATATGAGGATGTGTAGAGATCAAAAACATCAGTCATTTAATTTCATCAATTTCTCCACGCGATTTATACATTAAATCCTGTAGCTTGAGAGATTCATAAAGTACCTTGCAAACCCTACGCCTCTGCTGGTTCCGTTGGCGTCCCGTAAGATCCGTGTGGAAATCACCTGGCCGAAGGATTTGAGCATGGCCTCCAGCTCCTGCTCGTCCATGGACACTGGCAGGTTAGAGATGTACAGGTTGGTAGGGTCCTGTTCCTGTTGCTAGAAATAAACACAAAAAGCAAATCTTTTCCATCTGTACGATATTTAATAGAAAGTCTTTTCTACTTTTCAGAGTGACAAGTTGTCAGTCGCAATTTTACATGTTTCTTCCTTCCTCTCACTAATAGGAATTTAACAGCCATGTCAATTTTGATTGAGAACGGTTTAATAAAAAGAAAAAGAAAAAGAAAAGACCCTTATGACTGACTTTTAGGTCCAGGGTCAAAAAAACCCCATGAATCAACTAGATACTTATATTATGTTTGTTCTAAACATTATTCTTTTCCATTTACTCGCAAAATTGTTATTTCATAACTAGCCTTTTTTTCTGCCTTCCGAGCCAAGGTAATTGCTGGCGACCCGCTAGAGTTCAAGAGAGAGGACACCGAACCCTAGCTAGGGCCACAGCTTGGCCCTTGCATGACCCCAATCCCCCCCCGGAGAAGGTGCGTAAAAGGCGAGCTGTGGAAGGAAAGAGGACGGGGCTATTTAAAGTGGGTAGAAGGGGTTTTGATTGGACAGTAGTAATGAGGAGGTTGATTAGGAAAGTAGTTTCTTTTCAAAAACTTCACTCAAATGCATGCTTTTTTTTTTAATCACTCAAAAATAAGTTTATGTTGGAAATATCTTACATTTTATTTCCCTTCTCAACTCTATACAAAGTCTAAAGTAGCAAATCAGTCATCTCGCATAACCATGCATTTGTCAAAATCAAATGACAGCCTTTTTCTTCCTTATCATCCCTTCAGAAAGACATATTATATACATGATCTTTCTTCTACCCACGGCACGTTTCCCATGCATTCTTAAAGACTTCACTAAAACAAGACATTTTAAATGACATTATGCAAGCTCAACCATCTTTGTTAGTTCACTAACACACTACACTTAGACTCTCAGTCTGTATACTGTTCCAAGATGGTCACCTACTACAGATACTTGCCAGAATATACGGTATACACCGTATACCACAATGCCAATGTCCTCGACCTGACCTTCTTCTGCCAGTGTGATAAATGGACCAGAAGTAATTACAGCGAGCTGTACAGATCCCTTTCTTCATGCATTATTTAATCATTCTGTTAAGTTACGACTGTAACACCCAAGATATGAAATAATAGTCTTTTTTGAAGGAACACTTTAATAAACCTGAAAGTTTGCTCGATGCATCACACATGACACATCAAGCTTTTATTGCTCATACAGTATGCTTGGCATAATGAGATTATCAAGATCATAACCAAGGAGGAAAAATACCTGCAATTTCTTGCAGTTGCTGATTTTAACATTGACGAAAATTTAAATACAATTCTGATTAATCAAGATTATAGCAGATCCATAAAACATCAGTCACTTTATCCCCCAATTATATGTCTTTCAATGCTTAGCTCTGTAGTAATGTACATATAATGTAATGCAATACAATGATGACTGAGAGATAAACAAATGTTCCTCAACAGTCAGATGATCCTCTCATAAAACATTATTCCTTCTAAAATGTAACAATATAAAAGCTGTTTCTACATTCAAAATCAGTAAAGACTTCTCAACAAAAGGTACATAAAGACGCCTTTAACTTGCTAAATAAGTATGAACTATTAATCAGACAACAGAAGGCATGTAGTAGATTGTGTGAAAACAGGTTTAACAGCACATTTTTAGAAGCCTAGAAATACTACAGATGCCATGCTGTCACATGACCTTGTCACACCGTAGCACAGTTCTGTTGGAAATGTTCACATGATTTGGAAAGATATCTAGTCAGTTAATTACATTTGCATTGTAGCGTTCTGATCTAACCACGGGAAAACACAGCTTCAGACTGCTTCAGTGCGGGGGTTATCGCACATTTATGCCAACAAAAGCTTATGATGTTTCGCATACAATATTTATATGGTCATATGTTGTAAAAATGGTTGTAAAATGCATAATTTATTTCCTTCATCTGAACTTAAATGAACAGCTGCCTGCTGTACGGTCCACAGTGCAAAAGTGTCAAAATAAGAGTCACTGTGTATTTCAATTTTTTTTCCCCTGCTCATTATTGATATTTTGAGTAAGCTGTATGTAATTACATTTCCATTAAATTAACTATTGCTGCTTCTGTCACAGGATGGACAGACAAAAAACAATATCCCCAAAAAATGTATTTAATCAATTATTGTTCAAAGTGTCAGATTTTCATAGTTAAAAGTAAAACCATCAAATATTCATCCTTAATTGAAATAAAATAAATGTCAACTGAAATTATATAACTAAACTAAATATTAAGCTTAATATATTTTAATAAATATATTTAGGTTAACCTGATGTACTAAAATAACCAAAACTTCTGAATTACGCATTACAATTTAACTAAACCCTTCTAAAGTCGATTTAGTCAACTAAACCATTCGGATGACTTATCGGAAAAATACCATATCATGCCAACATTTTTTTTTCTGGGGAAAATCACAATTTTTATCCCGATTCTTTTTCAAGTTGGTTTTTTAAGACTATTTTGCAAATTACAGAGGAAGGGGTGGGTGATATGGCAAAAATATCATATTACAATTTATCGATTTAAAAAAAAAAAAAAAAAAAAAAAAAAAACACAATTCTTTGTCATTGATTTGACTATTTTGCAAGTTGTCTGACTTGGCAAACTAAATGCCTTTTTTATAAAAACAAATCCTTTTAGGTTGACAAAGTATAAAATAAAGAACTTTGAATATTATTGGCATTTTTTAGATGAATATTTGCTGTTAAAAGTATCGGATCAGAGTCAGAAAGAGCTTTATTTGCAAGTAGTGTGTGTGTGTGTGCGCGTGTTTTGTCTTGTCCCCTTAACGCACTCCTTGCGTGCTGCACAAAGGGGAGTCTGTGAGAAACAGAGGGATCGACTTCAAAAGACTACAACAGAGCCATTCACAACACACACACACAGCAGCTAGACGGCAAACAATGCCACAAAACGTGCCAGAGAAAAGTCTCAGACAGCCAAGAGACATGCACATATCTATCTAGTCAAATATGTGTCAATTCATTTTATCAGTGGGAATAAAGATGTGTGTGTATGATTAAACCAGCCAAACATTACCACAACAATGTCAACAAAGCTCATGATAAAACACGAAGCACAGTATGAGTCTCGTCCATGAGGCCATTCCACAGGTGTGTGACAGTGGTATGTACCTGTAAATGTGCACATTCTTTTAGTCTGTGGTCAAATTTGGGTAGCGTTCTTCAGTGTGTACAACACTGATGTCGATTAATATCTTTAGAAGTCTTAACGATTTCGAAAAAGGTCTCTCCTGCTCACCAAGTCTGCATTTATTTGATCAGAAACAGTAATGTAGCAAAATACTATTATTACAATTTAAAAGAGCCGTTTATTAAATAAATTAAAATGTAACTACTTATTGAGAACTTTCAGCATCATAAATCCAGTCTTCAGGGTCACATGATCCTTCAGAAATCAGTATAATATGCTGATTCGCTGCTCAAGAAACATTTCTTATTATTATCAACAGTGTTTTTGCTGATTAATATCTTTTTTTGACTTTTTTGTTTTTTTCCATTATTCTTTGATTAATAGAACGTTTAAAAGAGTAGCATTGTGATATGAATGTTGAATTATTGGTTTGGGATGAGTATATACTTTTACTATACTATTTTTCATTTTGTGTGTATGTATATATATTACCTAAAAATAATTAGTTAATAATAATAATAAATGATAATACTAACCTTTTAAAAATGACAGAAGTGAGTTTGTGTATTTCTGTTCGTGTGTATGAGAAAACAACAGTAACATCACGCGGCCTGCAAGTCTTATTTGCACTAGGGTTGTGAGAATTTATCACCGGTTAATCGACGTGTGGCAACACCGTTCATAGCGGTATCACTGTGGTGGAGGGTCTTTTTCTCACATTCCTTCGGTTGTAAACAACCTGTAAGTGCGGTGTGTGTTTTACTTTCGCCTGCAACAAGCTGTTGATTGCTTGTAGTTTGTTAGAGTTTTTCCTCTTTCCCTCACTTTTAAAAAAGAACTGTTCGCATTTTACATGTGCTTTCACACATTAATTGCTTATTAATTGTACTTCAATTAAATCAAGTAACAACAAAATACAATGCAGAATTTCCGTCTTTCCCAACTTACTCTCCTCATGTTATAAATGAAACCTTTGCACTGCATTGAGCAGCCACGTTCAGTTTGAACTGTCCGTTCTCTCACAGAAGATATTATTTGTTTTATTGAAACGACGGTGTGGGACGGTGTCAGGGTAAAGTGACATAACCGGTGTTGCGGCTTAACACCGCCAACACCATCTATCCAAGCAAGCCTAATTTGCACACTGCTTTACATTCATTTCTGGCCCGGTCTACACTTCAGTGCTACAGCATAAACACATGGAGATCATGTGATCGTTCAGAGCTGAACTGCTAGAGCAGAAACACGTCAATGGAGACCGAGAATGAACACTTCTAGGCATGAGAGCTGGAATTCATGGAATAAACAAAGATGACCTTCTCACTGCGGAAGCGTCAAACGCAATCAGAGGTGTATGTTCTGAATGGACATTACGTTCGTGGGGTTTTTTTCTGTTAAAGTCTACCTTGGCCATCTGAGCTTGAACTCCACTGGCCTTGAGCGCTGTCACAGCCTTCTGTGCCGCTGCAGGACTGTCAAAATCCACAAAGCCATAGCCTGCACACAAATCAATGCATACAAATCAATACATCTGAGCCAAATGCATCTGTTATTTCATTGTGAAGAGTGGTTCTGTCAAAAACAAACTCTTCACCCACCTTTGCACTTGTTGGTAGTTTTGTCCAGAATAGCCTTGGTGGACACAATCTTTCCATACCTATAAAAAAAAAATACAAAGACTGTCATTACAAAATCTCCTCAACGGCAGCATACAGCAAAAGCGAATGAATGCTAAATTTGCTAATGCTCTTTTTTCTGTTAATGCTTATTATGCATTGACCTGTGAGAAATGAGTGAAAAGACGGGGGTGTTTGGCTAATCTAAATAAAACCATCTCGATGCGGTTTGAGCATGTTTGGCAAATGCTGGGATTATTCCTGGTATCACGACTTCTTACTTCAACACCAAAGCTATTTTCCCATTTTTATAATCAACTCATTAACTTTCATTTCATTTGTGCTCTCTATCAAACGTCCCATAAAGATGGCGAGTGTCAGAACTGGCAGTGAATCTCGCATGACTCACATTCACAGTATTTGTGCATGCAAAGCTGATCAAACAAACGCTTGTGAATGACTCTGAGGGAGATCTCTGTGCTTTGGATTTTTTTGTACAGGTCGAGACATTTCCCTGGAGACAAAACAATTTGTTCTGGGCTTTTCTTCACCACACCTGTCTGTCTGTCTCTCTCTCTCTCCGATTGTCTGTGCTGTTACTAAAAATAGCTAAATACACTAGGGTACACTATTAACTGTTCAACGTTTTATATGCAATTAGAATTTTTTTTTTGCCAACTATTTAAATGTATTAAATATATACATGCATGTGTAATCAAACATTTGACAGCATAATATATATATATATATGCTGAATATTGATTAATGAATACAGGAGGAGTGTGGTTCAAATCATATTTGAAACATTATTTTGTTTTTAAATGGTATTTTATAGTTTGATAAGGTTTGACCTGTCATTGTAGTGCAGAAGCGTACAGCAAACCAGTGTTGCCAGGGTCACGGTTTTCATGCACAGTTTGGCTACTTTGAAAAGCAGTCATAGGAAAAAATGACAGAGCTGTGCATGGGTTGAGGTTTTTGGGGTTACTTTTAGAATTTACCACGGCCATGTATATATATACGATAATAAACACATGATTACGATAGGATCTGTTTTGTATGTCATTTTCTCAAGATTTGCATATTTTTTTAATAATGAATGTGTAACATCTGAAATGCTAATTTGTACAGCAGTACAAAAAGGCTATAATTAGCATATTTTAACAACAGTAAATGACTCGATAGTGGTTTAAAGTGAGTTTTGAGTAACAGTTTACTATTACTAATACTCTGTGTCAGATATGCAAATTATTACATTTTGATGTAAAATAATCTGATTGATTCATGAAGTCATGTAAACGCAGATAACTTGCATCGTCAGGTTACTTTTGTGCATGTAAACACCTCAACTACCCATCTCCAGAAAAAAAAAAAAAAAAAAAAAAACAGCTGATCATCTTAATGATTGAATTGAAATATGAATTAAAAAGCCTATACAATTCTTCTCATTTAATAATAATCATTTGCAGTGATTAAGTGCAGTAATTGTAAGTACTGCATATTTGTATGCATTACCCAGACACACACCAATCATCGTATATTATGATCATGACATAAATAATGCATTGAATGAAGTGCACACATGTCCTGTGCTCTCGTGAGCTTCTCAGAGATGAAACCAGACTCTACTTCTGTCTCCTTCAGCTCCTCTCTCTCTGGGTCTTAGAGTGCTCTGGATTCAGGGTGCCAGCCTGCGGAATACGTTCGTGTGTGATATTTTACCAGATTTAAATTGTATATAAATATGTATTACATGGCAATTAGACATTATACTTAATATACAATTTTTTTTTTTCTCAAATCCTAGAAGAATTTTGATCTAATGAATACTAGAATATGAACTTTAACAACATTTACTTTCACTTACATTTCATTTTAAAAGTATTTCAAATAAATTAGACTTGTCTGTTGCTTTGTAGTAATCATTTTCAAAATGTTTGTCATGAAGTCCTTCTTATCCTGGTTTCAACATCAGAGATAACTCCTCTCCACCTCTGGCAGCACGCACAGACATTCCTGTCTGTCTCGGACTCTTTTCCGATTCGATCGCGCTGACATGTGGGAAGTCTGACGTTCGGCCAGTTGGCCACAGCTGCTTTGGAATGACTAAATGAAGCATAACTTTCTACATTGACTACAACTGTTGGAACAGAACGAGCGTTATTAACACAGCGTTTGGCTGCTACAGTAACAACCTCGTCTGTCATGAGTTGCTAACACCACATCAAAAGGCCAATACGCTTCATTTACTAATCAGCTTTGGATTTTAAAATCAGAAGAGCCAGTCCCAGAGTCCATGATAGTTAGCTGAAGGGCTGCAATTAACATTTTCATTAAATATTAACTTGCCAAAATCTTTCAAACAATGTGCAAACGGAAGTCAATATTATGTTTTCTATACTTTTTTTTTATTATAATTTTTTTGCATAAAAATAAACATACATACACACACACACACACACACACACACATACACACACACATGCACACACACACACACATACAAATATATATGTCACGGTTCGGTATGTTTTCGATACGGTAAAAATACAATAAAAAAGAGATTTTTTTTTATTATTTTTTTTACATTTTTATTTATTAAAACTTATTTATTAACCCCCACCCCCAAATATATATATATATATATATGTGTGTGTGTGTGTGTGTGTGTGTGTGTGTGTGTGTGTGTATAAATATTTTAAAATGTAAACAACAATTTTATAAATGACTATTTATACTAACCCAAAATGAAAAACCCACATAACATTCTGAACCCATAATACCTTTCATCAAAATATATCCTAATTTGTGTTCTGAAGGGTTTTGGAATGACATGAAGGTGAGTAATTAATAACAGAATTTTCACTTTGGGGTGAATTGAGCATCTTATTAAATATATTTGTTTAAACTATTCAAATGAAAGTTAACAAACCATGCAAAACTTGTAACACAGTGGCATGATGTTCTTTATTTTTCAGCATCTCAACAAAGTTAATCTTCATATTGAAGAAAAGAAAACAGCATTTAGGATTTTACAATATGGTTTAAAATCACATTCTTTTGATCTCTGGATAAACATGCATTATGTAGAAACTCATTATTAGATTTTTTTTGGTGCTCTATAGAAATATGTAACCTTATACTGGTTTAAAACCACATTAGGGTGAGAAGATGATGACATCCTTTTTTATTCAATTCTTTCACAGAAGCAGCTATTCTCTTTAAAGTTTTAAAATAAAATGCAGTAATGAGATTAGGGTGAGTAATTCACCCAAAAGATGAATTACTCACCCTCATGTCCTTTTAAACCCATAAGACCTTTCATTTTCATTTTGGTTGTCATTTTTTGAATAAATGATCACCAGAATGGTATGCTATCACACTAGATGTCTGAGTATCAGTGTGAGAGAGAGATAACTGACAGGAGGAAGAAAAAAAACAAAACATAAAAGAGGAAGTGTCTAATTATGTTGTGACACACATCCTGTTGAGCAGTACAAAGGTAACTAAACACATCTGATTTTTCTTTAGGTTGTGTGTATGTGTGTGTATAGAGGCGTCTGAGCCACTACTCTTCAACCATGACACAGTTAGCGCTGATACCGTCCTTTCCGTCACACTCTCTGGTATTTGTTTCCCCTTTAAAGAATTTCCACTGACACTTCCTGACCTCTCACTCGGTCCTCTCCTCCTCACTTCAGTTCACCAGAACACACAATGGCAATATTCCACACTCTAACCATTGAAATATATCATAAGAATTAAGTAAATTAGTAAAAACTGAGTACACTACACAACCCAAAACATTTGAGAAAACCGGTTTATGAACCAGTATGTGTAAACTTGCATTACTTGAGCTGATGAAGACGCAATTAGACATCCTGCAGCGCGTTTCACGTCAATTAAGAGGCGCGTTAAACACGCCGGCTTTACACTCATAAGCAGCGCGGCGCCGATTGTGTCTTCTACTGCAGCCGGCTGTAGACAAGCATCTTTCTGTCGTATTTTCCAGCGTTCTTCTCCGAACACTGTGTGCCATGTGCTTTGATTTAT
>JAUCMU010000013.1:1135151-1145533 GCA_032275025.1 Enteromius treurensis | reverse complement strand
TACATACCTTCTATGTACATATCAGAGAACAATTTAAAATATTCTCTCAAATCATTCTATGGCACCTTTAAATAAATTTAAAAAAAAAGTTTCCTGTTAAGCATGAAAAGTTTAAGTTTGTATAAAACTGATGTGTAAATCAACAGAATTGTTGTAATTCTTACTATATTACAAAAGCATAACAACAAAGTGTAATTCAATTTAATAATATGCCCACTGGTTTATGGATAATGGGTGTTGTATTGCATCTAGTTTTTGTAAACATCACTCTGCATAACATCCAGATATAAAAAAGAACACAGCCTCAACATAGATGAATGGATTTGGTTTATAAATAAATTCAGTTCATTTAAATGATCTTGTGTTTACTGTGAAACTCACCTTAAACTTAGATATACTTATGTACATACACACTTCAAAATAAAATAATGATAGCATACTAATGTACTATTTTGCCATATTATTCAATTATTAAGTAATGTTAGTGTTGTTCTTCATGCTCTGTAATGTACAAAATAACAATTACCTTTTGATACTTACATGCAATGCTTTATTAAACATATAAAAAAGAGAGACATTTTGAGAAATCCGCAGACAGGACTGTTTGTTGTGAGGTAGAGCTGCAGTTAAAGTGAGTCAGAACATCATCAGCAGAGAGATCAGGGCATGCCATATTCCGTCATGCTCTCACACACACACAGGTATTCCCATCTTCATCGGTTCATTTCATAAGCGTAATGGTTTTTATGCAGTACAATTGTTTTGTTAAACCCTAAACGTACCCCTCGAAGGAAACTTTCTGCATTGTAAAGATTTTCAAAACACGTCATTTTGTAAGATTCATAAGTTTGTTTCCTCATACGAACCTAAAAACATCCCCACAAGGATAACATTTCCTGGTCTTACTATATAATGGGGACATTCGGTCTTCACAAAGTAGTGAATACACACACACACACACTCATTCTCACATGCTGTGCCACATTCCTGCCAACTGCAGAGTGACATCACAATCCAGTCCAGACTTGCTCCGTCCCCAGCGTCTGACTCTCGCTGTCTCGCGTCTTCATGTAATGTAAAACAGCGTTCAGAGGAAACCTGATGCTGTCTTACATTAACCCGATTCCGCTCAGTGTGACGTCTCTTATCTTAACGCTCGCTTTGTGAACCTTTTCAACTTTTCAAAAGATGTCTTACAACAGTCCACAGGACTCCAACCCATCAGTTCACATCTTGTGAATGCAAAAGCTCTGTATAATAAACAAATTCAAGGAGTTTCTCCTTCACTCCTGTTCAACATGTGACTCCATATCATTTCCAGTGAAGGTCCAACTTTTTGTTGTCTCTCACGTCAAAATCCCATTAAAATCCACTCATATCTGTTTTAGACTGGGGAAAGTAACGTTATGGATAGAGGACTCGTACTTAAAATCATCTTGATGGATTTGATTCTTAAAAACAAAAAAGTTCTCTTCTCAAGATGTTAACCGATGAACTTAAGTGGTGAGTATATTGCACCCATTCACTGCAGAGGATGCATTGGTGAACAAGTGAGGAAATGCTACATTTCTCTAAATCTCTTCCCACAAACCAACAAACTCATCTAAGTGGTCTGGGGATGAGAACATTTTCAGCAAATCATTTTTTGCTGAACTCTATCTTTAAGACGTTAAATAATAGCTGCAATGCATTTGTGATTGCACTTATATTTTTAATACAGAAATCATTCCCATTCAAATGAATCAAAGACACAGGGAAATTGGGAAATGGTAAATCGTTCCCGTTATACAGCGCTAGCAGAGCAGACGCTGATGCAATACTGCAATGTACAGCAGAATCTCTATGTTGTCACTTCCACACCATAAAAATGCAATATCACCCGTCTTCTTCAAACTCATTTTTTAGCATTATTTTATGTGGAACGTTTACGTTTTATTTTTATGGAATAAAACAAACACTAGCACACATTTCCGCCCTGAATCCTGAGCGATTCCATTTTTTAGTGACCTTTTTCTTTTTTTACATCAAGAGGAAATCACTAACACCCCTTTTTTCTGACTCGTTCACTGAGAATCAACTTTTCTGTGTCTCCAATTTAGTTTGTGTAAAAACAATGACAATTAGACAACCATCACCAGTTTATCATGTACATGAGATGATAAAGCTGAAACAAACTCGTTGTTGTTTTAAAGTAAACTTTGGACCTTTCTGTATTTATGAGATTTATTTTAGTTTTATATTTTGACATTTAAAATTATATGATGGTTCCAGGTCTGTGATGAGCCCTGAATAACTGTGCCTGCCAACAGATTCACAAACAGAATATAACTCGGAATCTAAACTCTGGATCTAAACCCACATGAACCTATGGCAGCAAGTCAAGGTAGAAAAATATTTCATTTGACCAGTATATCGAGAGACCAGACTTCTTTCGCCCCAATGGAAGGCACACTGTCTGAATCATATATAGTGCACTACGTGCCATTCACCGTACAAAAATACTAACACCGTGAACAAGTTATCAATTTCAGCTGCAGCTTCTGCACATATTTACACTGTAGGGGGTGGATTCTTTAGATTCTAGAGAGCATTTGATTGGACAGAAAGTTTGACGAGAAGCTAAAGTGCAGGATGACGTCATCAAAATCACTGATTCAGAAGGTAGAGAAGATGAATGCTCATATCTTGTATAAGCAAATTTTGTTTAGATTGAGCACGCAAATTTATAGATACTCTTAACATCTTCATACTAAAAGTACTATTTTTTATTTCATGGGGACGGATACAAATGAACAATTACGATCCAGAAAGGAACAAATCTCGTCAACTAAACGACTGTAGCTGAATGAATTCCAAAACGCTAAAAACGTTGAACATCAATAATCACAGAGTGAATGGAAAACAGTAAAGAGGCAGCATCAGTTTAATAGGAAAGAGTACGAAACACTTTCCTTTAAACGTTCATTCCCAAAAGGAGCATCATGGAAAACGCAAGCTCAAATATGTGCTATATTTGAATAACGTCATCATTGTAAAATGTAAGCTAAGTTTGCAGTTGCACTTTTTGACCACAAAACGTTTTCCTATGGACTTCAGTGAGACTGAGGCTATCTTATCACAGGTGCAGAATGGGTGTGTTAAATATAATTAAGCCAGCGTAATTCGACAGTTGTCCGATCTGTTAAAGCTGTGCTTTGTTTCACAGCGCGTGTGTTCCTAGTAGCAAGTCCCGAGAACGTACAGGTGAGTTCTGTTACAGAATGCGGTTGTCACTCCCTATATTAGGACTCAAGCAGCCTACCTACAGGACTAACAACTGGATTCCGCTGCTGTGTGAATGTGGCCAATAAAATGCGACTTTTTAATTTAATCTAATTTCATTTATTTAAAGATTTTTATGTAGGCTATGAGTGGCGTATTTTAACAATGTAGCAATTTTTTTTAAATACTGAAATAAATAAATAAAATGACTTGTTAAATCGTTTAACTGATTGTATTAATATCGGTCGGTTAAAGGGTTACAATGAATTTAACCCATCAAACTTGACAACACAAGTTAAGTATTTAATTCCTGCATTTGTTGTAGTTTTCAAACTATAAAATTATTATATTTAAATGAACTACAGTGTAAACATGCAAATATCACTAACCCATTACAAAGTATTATTTACTAATATACGTTATGTATTGCGATTCAATTTACAGCTGCAAAATTTCTTGCAAAAACTTGTGCCGAGTTCACTTGCACAGCAGAAGGACCCAGTGGAATTAGGATTTCTGGGAAATGTAGTTTTGAGGAACGTCATTTTAAAGGCAGTGCGGTAATTCAAAACCCTGTGCCATCTGGTTCTATAATTGCCTCCCACTCACAAAGAACCTTTTCTGGTCCCTCGGCGTGTGTTTATTTTGTGTTCTCTCCTTTGTTTACTCTTATGGCTCAGGTACAGGAACGAGAGATCGGGTCAGAAAGACAGAGGAGAGAGATGGTAGGAGATATGTCTGGAATTCTCCACATGTGCACTTAACCCACGCATGAACTCCAGGCTACGGCCAAATGTTTTTTAGCTAGTCATGGGAGTAGCATTCTCACCACTAACATAACAGCTCACTTCGCCCATAGTGTTGGGAAATACTCTCTTCTCAGGAACGCATCGATGTTGGGAAAGCATACAAAGACTTCATTCTAAAATAGTGTTTAAGACACATCACTGCTTACAGCTTTTACATGCATCTAAATATAGAAATGCTTCCCTGCAATGACCATTTGCATTCAATCAAAGGGTCAAAAATATCTCATTTGAGGAAATATTTGTTAGGTTATTATGGAGCAGAAACAGACCAAATAAGTTTAGTCCATGTGTTTTATTTGGGGAGAAATAAGCTTTGCAGGCAAATGCATGTTAATGATGTTATTATTCTTATTAGGCTATACTTAGCAATCCAATACACTGATGCGTCACATCTTGTGTTTGCTAACATTAGTTAATGCACAGTGAGCTAACATGAACAAACAATAAACGATTATATTTTAACAGCGTTCATGTTATTTAACATATCAACTAAAGTTAAAAATTGACACCTTATTGTAAAGTGTAACCATATTTAAGGGATGCAGAATAATCATTGGCTGATATGTAATGCGCCTTTTTCTTGTAGTAAAGCCGGTTCTGTAAATTCGGCGGTAAATGCCATGACATTGAGCAGCATTTACTACATAGAGCCATTGTTCAGTGACAAGCTGTGCAAATCCACACTAATAATAAACAGCTGAATATGCACAGCTCGTCGGTAAACAACGCCTTTGTGTAGTGAATGCTGCTCAATGTGACATTTACCGCTGATTACAGAACCGGCTTTACTGACGAAATGCGCATTATATATCAGCAGAATTTATGCGCATTGTAGAATTAATACAACTAACGTACAAATGTATCATCTTTATTATTTAACAGCAGGGTTTCATGAACGTCTGTAGCAAGTGTAAGACATGTTCTGAGCGATTCTTACAGAGAAAACAATAATGAATACTAATAATCATTTGCCTGGAATTATAATACACATTCATTTAAACACAGATGTAACCTACTATAGATCTAACATCTATTTAACCTGACAAACCTAATGCACAGAGTAAAACTACAGACTTACTTGGGGAAGGGTATACGGTCAGAGCAGTTTAATGTTATTTGAATACTTGAAATCAAACCCTACATTGATGAGTTAATAACTGGTTAGAAAATGTGTGTGACTATAACATTCAGAGACATGGAGTCAATGCAAAACCATCTGCAAGTAAAAGCACTGGCCTGTGTGAGTCTGACTCTGAGAGATTATTCAGGCTGGCAGCCAGTATGGAGAATACCAGCGGGCATGAGATGTGCATTCTGCTTCCAGTACTTTTGGCTGGAGAGAGGACAAACTTCGATGAGCTGTTAAGACGACGGGATTCCCACAGCTAAGCAAACTACTGCCACGCCATGCCATTAGACAAACATCTGCCAGTTTGTTTGTAGTGGGTAGCCTTCATTTAAAATAAAACGCTTGATGTTACTGGAAAATTGTGATTGATGGGATCAACCTCTCCTTCTTATGGACACTTCACTACAGTATGCGATACAGATGATCATGTACACTCCACTAATTAGTTGCTCCCAAAGGTCGCGGATCATTTTGCATAAAGCATCATGTCACGAAAACACTATATATATAATATATATAATTTTTATATATATATTTTTTACAGGCATGAAGTAATTTGGTAATTCATCAGTGCAGAGCAATTAAAGAAGAGACAGCCTCAAGTTACAATCAGTTTGTATTATTAATCTGTGAGGTTCTGTTCTCTCAGGCTGTGATACACTACTGCGTCATGAGCAGTGAATCTATTAGCAGTGAAGTCAAACACTTGCGGCAGCAAACATTCCAGACACTTGACTCTTGCACAATATGCCCAGCGGTCTTCGGAAGTCTAACCAATCTAAACTTCCTGTAGTTTATTCAGTTCTACAGGTTGAAGAAACAGCATAAGCAACACCAAAGTCATGCGTTCATCCACAGACAACACCTGGACTGATCAAATATAGCCTGAAAGCTACATATTTGGATTAAAGCATCTTCCAAATGTAATGTAAATCTCTTGGTGTCTTAAGGTATATGAAGGAAACGTTAAAGTGAATAATAGGTTACTTGTGAAATAAATCATAATTTCTCTCCACATGGAATATACGCACAAATACAGACGACATAATACAGGCGCCTATATATATATATATATATATAACTGTTGCTCTTTCTGGCGTTCGAAATTATGAGACATAATTGGGGAGCACCGAGTTTTTAACCATCTTTCGGATGTTTGACATTTAGTCTACAGTGTCGCATTTGATGATAACCCCCCTCCAGTCCCCTCCCCTCCAAGAAAGAGAAAATAAGTTCTGGGAAACAATGGAACATTCACATCCTGAATTATGTAACTGTTTAACCCCATCTACTGCAACTACGCGGCGCAACAGGAAAGATCGCGTTATAAGCAAAACTAAGCTGGAAAAGCGAAGGGCTTCGTTAAGGATCAATGTAAACATCCTCGCGTCGCGTCGCGCGCCTGCTGACTTTTTAGTTTGTCGCGTCACGTTGTAAGTAGAAGTTACTGCTTTGGTCCTTTAACAAACATGGACGGTCACAAGCGCCGCAAACATTGCCCACACAGTCGGAGAAGTTCGCTGAACTAAACCATGTTATTACTCCACAGCGCGACAGTCAAAGCGTCACGGTGGGGTTTTCAAGGGGTGGGGCATTATATTTTCCCACCGCTGAAAACTTTTGCGACTGCAAACAGAAACATCAAAGCATCCACATCCCTCTTTTGCTGCGACACTGAATATTTTGACCACTTAACGATTCCACCCGCTGTTAAATAGTTCATCGATGATATCCATGTAACGTTATTTATTTTCCAAACATCTCTCCCCCTGTGAGAAAGTACATTTTACATAATAGCCTACCAAAGTTATCCTCTTCCGCGGGCAGCTGAAACTTCGGCCAGTAAACACATTAAAATGAATCTGAACGAGTTGAATGATTACAGCGACGAATGTAGGTATTAGCAGAAACTTAAGAAAGCCGCCATTCCCAACAAGCTCCAGCCGATCCAGAGCCGTCTTTTAAACGCGCTGTATCCAGACAATGATCCCGCAGAACGCTGCAGTTGATTTGTCAAGGACACTGCAGCTCGCATTCGTACACGGAAAGCCACTGGTTTTGGAAAGCAGCAGCCAAATACAAAGAAGAGCCCGTCTGCGTTACCTTTTTGCTGTTTCTGCTGTTGTATCCGTTGTAGGGGTTGATTCCCGTCCTTGGCGCTACGGAGAGAAGCATTTTTCTCAGCTCGGTGTCCGGAGCGTCTAGGCTGACGTCAGTCAGAGGAAGTTCAGGCGGGATCTCTCGCTCGTTTTCGCTCGCTCTCTTTTTTTTTTTTAACAATTTAAATTTGCATATTCAAGTAAGAAACAATACATGCGTATGAAAATATAACGGACAGAATAATATGGACAAAAGTAAAACTCCAATTGCATAATTTAGGCCTACTGTTATTTCACTGGCTTTTATGTAACGTATAACATCAGTGACATATTTTCGTGAGACCACCCACATAAACTAAAACCTGAAACACATTAAATGACCGAATGTTTTTTAATTAGGCTACTTTGTTGTTACACTTTTCATCTCTGTTGTACACTTCACCAATACCTTTTGTTCAGACACATTTGAATACAAGTGTTTTGTATTAGTTGTATACATGTGTTTTGTTTTATATTATAGAAGAGGGTTTGCTTTACACACTAATGATTCTATAACAAAAATACAATCTCTTATTTCCTGATAATGGATTATATAAACTGGACAACGTGATCTGTCAAATAAACATCAACATCAAAATTAACATACGAAATTTGCTTCTGACACTCTGGTTTAAATAATTTCCTATTGCAATCGTTCTGTTATTCCACAGGGTGGAACCATGAGGTGTAATGTTTGGCTAAATATCATTGTCTGGTATTGCAATATGTGCTTGTTGAAATTTGACAGCTGGATAGCTAATTTAATTTAATTTGATTTGATTTAATCTTAAAATCACATTTCAACCAAAACAATAAACCCAAGACTTGAATACCACCTGAAAGTTGAATACACGTTATTTGTAACCATTTTAAATAAGGCTGTGCTAAATAAGTTGCTACTGAATTCAGTTTGAATGAGTTTTGTTTGTTTGTTTTTCATATAAAATTAAACTTCACAGAGCTAAACTTTTTAATTAGTTGAGGATAATCAAAAAGAGAGTATAATTTGAATTTGTGTAGTTTATTTTAGCTTATTTAGAAATGACAACTAACCTAACCCTAACTCATCCTGAATTACTTTTTGATCTTCTGATATAATTCATCTTGAGATCATTATAGTTTTTTTTGTTTGTTTGTTTACCAAAGCTGAAAAGCTTGTTTATCAACAATAGCTTTTGAATATAAGAAATGAGCGCTGAATGCTTTTTTCCATAACTCAACTTATTAAGACTGCAGTGATTAATGCAGTGTTTTTGGTTTTAGTTGTGAATAAATTACCAAAACATTTATATTCTCCGTAAGTTCCCTTTGTTTTAGATTCATCATCATTCGTTATAGACAACTATTTGATCATTTCGGTGGCTGTTCTTTAATCATGAATGTAAAACATTCCCATTGATTCATGCTAGACATATAATATAGTTTTTCAATGTCCTCAATGGGAGAGTCGTCACCTGTTGACAGAATCTAATATTCCTTAACACATTGTTACTGAACTTCCAAATATTAGGAGAGATTTGAGGTTTAGTGTCTCAAACATTGTCCATTTCCTGAAGGGTTACACCATGTATATTGAATACATTTTGGGTTTGATATCATTTAAGTCAATCTCCCTTTATTAAACACAAATTCAAAACAGTACCATTACACACACAGAATATAAACTTATTAGAGGTTTTCCGTCTAACCATAAATCTGGGGATATATTAAAATCTCCCCCCACAATCACATTTTCTGATTTAGAGATTATTTTCTGTTCATTCACCAGATGACCAAGTTCCTCAAGCATTTCTTCATTTGTTATTATAACCAAAAATATTAGTATTAGTAAGAGGTAACATGTCATTAAAGAACCTGCAAACCTAAACCTGAAAAAAACATTATAATTCCAGGTGAACATGAAAATCCATGTGCAAAAAAGGGCTAAATATTGCACATTTGTTTACCCGTTGAAAAAAGAATGCGTCTTTTAAGAAAAAGCAATTAGCTTTTTATTTAGTGCAAAATAATAATTGAAAAATTATTACTTTTATGACTTTATTTTTCAACCCCTTAACATTCGAAGATTAAAAAGAAATCAACTGAAAATGTAACTGTTATTTTTTTTAATATTGTCCTTTATAACTTAATATCAAAACCAGAAGAGCTTTAAAAGATTATTTCCACCTTTTATATGCAATGAATGTTATCATACTGGGATCACCATCAATTACAGGTCAACACTACCATAAGCTTTATGATCTTTCTTTGAAAAGTCTTGCTTTGGTCCAACTGAGGAGGGAGGTGCTCTGGAGGAGGACCCTGGAGGGGTCAGGGTGGGAGTGAACCAGGCTGGTGATGAGGGAGGGAGGGAGGAGCCAGATGAGGATCCCAGGCAGAAGGAGGGAGGAGCCGTGGTGGAGACTGGGCAGAGCTCATATCCTACATTGTCAGTTTCTTTCATCATTGCTTCAACTTCATTACATGCCTCTGTGAGAACAATTATGTCTTTGTAACCCCCTTTTTTCCGCCAACAAATGTCCAAAATCAGAGGCAAATCAGTTCACATGTGCGATAATCTCACAGTGGGTTATCAAAGATGACAAAAGCACATTAAATCAATTATTGCCAAATTTAAACCCTTTCACCTAAACATTTATTTAATTCCAAAGTTATGGCTTATAGAGACAACCAGCAAGAAGCAAAAAACACATTTAAAATCACTTTCACACTTAAAACATGAAACTGCACGTAAATTCAGCTTTTTTTTTAATCTGATTGATAAAATTACTTGTGTTACCCATAATGTAGTCACTCAGATTGATTCGATGTGTTTAATTATTCATAAAATTATAATAAATACTTCAATTATTTTTCAGTTTAGCTTAACAAATATAATTTTCTTTAAATATCTTTATATATATATATATATATATATGTTAGGGCCGGGACTCTATTAAATCTAATTAATTAGAGGCTTTGTAATTATTTAATCGAAATTAATCGCATTTTAATCGCATATAAATATTTGACCTGAGAACAGTGAGAAGTAAGTTTTTTCATATG
>JAUCMU010000013.1:1114648-1135086 GCA_032275025.1 Enteromius treurensis | reverse complement strand
GGGATAATATACAGGCAGCCGGTAGTTATCGCGAAATAAGCCCCTTCAGCGTGATACAAGACCCTCCGCTTCGCGTCGGATCCTCATCACACTGTCGGGGCTTATTTCTGCGATAACTACCAGCTGCCTGTACATTATCCCTTACTTAAGAGAAAAAGAGTTCCTGTGTTCTTCTAATGCAACTACTGTAAAGTAAGCAGCTCATATTGTTTATTTTAGTAAAACAGTTTAAAGGTACAAACCCAGCCATTGCAAAAAAAAATAATGTTTTTGGCAAATAAATACTCTAACAGCAGTTGTGACATTACTCCTTTAGGTTAGACTTTTTTATTTTATTTTATTTACATGTTTTTTTTATTTAGCGTGTGTTTGTTTATTTTTTTTTTTTCCTTTTATTTTACTAAGAAATTAATTCTGTCATTAAGCACTGTATTAATCGTACACTTCATACACACACATAAACCATATTGTTCTTTGTTTGTTGCTTTTTCTCAGCTACAGTGACAGCTAGGAGTCTTTAAGTTGTTTCTTCTACAAGTCTGATTTCTGTATGGAGCATCCTCCAGCTTTAAATATTTATGAAACATAGGGTGAGTCTAAAATAATGAAATTTGGATGCCATGTTACCATCGTGTGAACACTTCATAATCCTGCTGGAATTACACAGGTATTTTTCTTCTACTGTTTGGCCACTGTGGCAAACTCTTTGACAAAGAGTTTGTACAACATTTTTATTCACTATGATCATTAACATTCACTATGGCCACTCTCGAATCTTCTGCATTCGCTGGGGGTTACTGACAATCTTTGTAATGATGAACTACAGGTAAGCCACTTGACAATGGAAGAGGGAGAGTATCCATCGGTGCAAATAGCGTACGCTGTTCTGTGTCTGCCGCACAACGCAGATACACCTTCTGTGTTTGTTTTCGCTTTGATTTGAACGAAAACAGCATAAGCAGTTTCCGTCCAGCGCATGCTTGGGAAAATGAGCTACAGCGACACGGAGAAGACTAACTGTTGAATAAAGTCATATTTTTTTTATTATCTTTTAGTTCAAAAAGTGTTCACGTAGCTTCATAGTTTTCATATTGAACCGCTGATGGCAGATGAACTATTTTGACATTTTGATTTCTGGACCTTGACAGTGTTCGTCCAAAATGTCTTAAATTGTGATCTGAGGACACAAAGCTTTTACTGGTTTGGAATGACATTGGAGTAAGTGAAATGACAAAATTATAATTTTTTCGGGAGGAGTAACCCTTTAAGTATAAATGAATGTGAATAAAATGTCTACGTCTCAAGGTACTGTAATTCATTTCCCAGTGACCATATTGACAGTATCTTCAGGTGGCCATTTTTAGTTACTTGGTGGTACCAAAAAAAGGACCAGGTACCAGGTACTGTTCCCAGTGGAAAACCCCCCAAAAGTGAGCTGTACTGAACCAAGTGCCAATAGCTCCAATCTACCAAATAAATCTCATTTAACATCCTCATTCATCTCATCACAGTATATGCCACCTGCCATTCCTGCTCCCGAGCACACATGCCTGACACACTGTCTTGTAAATTTCTTATGATTATTTACTCAGGATGGAAATGAATAGTCAGGGAATGACAACACTGATAGTACCATGTTCACAGTCCCGAGCCCTTCACAAATGATTTTACTATCCTGAAAAGTAATGTTTAAAATAAACCTTTCCATGCATTTCCTACTACAAAATCTGTCATCTCTCACCAAAAAATCAACTGAGGGTGTTTAGCATCAGTAAATCATCTGAGATGATGAGTGCACGTTTGATTGTTGAAGTTTTTTTCTTCTTACGTTTTACATTACAGCTATCGATTCTGACAAAAGCAGCATGTCAGCAACAAGCTGAGTACAATATGGATTTACTGAGGAAAAAAGCGTACATTTTAAAAGTAAAAGCATGATGTACGGTATATTTCAGAGACAGATTACAAAAGACAAGACTGAAGTGTTTCAATATTTTGTAACTGTGACACTTTAAAAACAATTATTAACAAGTGTAAAAATTCACTTTCTTCGGTCAAAAACCCTCTTCAGGAGTATGTGCAGCTTTAAAGGTGCTCAAATGTATCACTACAACCAATGCACAAATTTGCGTTTGATTGTTTTGGGTTTTCCTTGTAAGCAGCTCTTTCAGTTATCCATGCTTTACTTCATTCATCTGAAAATAAATACAGTACCAGTCAAAAGTTGGCACGCACCTACTCGTTCTTTACTATTAATCTAAAATCAAACTGAAATATGGGAATGATGTGACCGAATTCTTGTTATGTTGTCTAGACTCCACAATATGTTCATTTTTTATTCTTCGCTCTTGATGAAGTTTGCTGGACTCCTGGTGGCTGCCTTTCTTTTAATATGCTTTCTAACTTAACGTTTCTTTTTCTTTTTAACAAAGCATTTTTAGTTGTGTAAAGAGATTCATAGATAGGCACAATTTATTGGCGTCTATAAAACTAATTTCAAGCAGTTAAGCAGAAGCCTTTAGATCAAAAGGTTTTTAAGATCCTGAAAACATTTCTGTCAAGTGTGTCCAAATCTACAACACTGACATCCTCACTTAAAAACAAATTGTTCTGTAGAAATGGCTCTGTAATAAGCATACGTAATATTGCAATGGTTTGGATCTGTGCACAAGAGATTGATTATCGTTATAAATAATTATGCTCTTACATTGGGAGTAGTAAAACTGGCACATAACATCTGATTGATATTGTAGTAAATTTGAAGCAAACAACACTGGTTCCGTGTCAAAGTTTCCATCTCCACACAGTCAAGCATACAACAAACATCTGGCATTACTGATGGAACAACATTTTTCTCTATACATCTCATACAAAAATAAAAAAATGTAATTGTTCCAATCTCTCTCTCTTTTTTTTTTCCATCTTTGACTTCATATTGCACAGAGGTAGTGACTATTAAGGTAAAGGGGAGGTGACCTAAAAATTGAGACAAAATGCCATCTTCTTGTTAAAAAAAAGGGTCTTTTTGTTGTTGTGATGTTTTGTTGTAACCAAGAGGAATTGTAAAAGAACAAACTATAATACTGCAATCACATACAAAAGTAGTCCTTCATTTTGTACATTTTATACAGTGTTAACACTTAATCATTGATTTTCTTCTTTTTCTCAAAAAGGCAAATGGTATTTTCCATGTATGGACCAAACTGATGCACAGTCTAAGCCAGGGGGTCCACCAGGGGCTCCTCGTCGCCCCGTGATAGCAGTTCCTTCTTCTCATCTGTACTGGCCAGGGAATTGCGGCTGTTGTGAGCTCCCATGTACAGAGTAGCATACACAGGATTTGTGAAGTTGGTCGGCTACAAAAGAAAAAGTTGGAAATATATGGGATCAGTGGCAACTCGGAGGAAAGTGGCTGTTTTTGTCTTTGCATGAAGGTAACCATCTGCCGTTTAAAAGTTTGGGGTTAATACAATTTTGTAATGAGCAGAAAGAAGTCTCTTCTGTTCCTTTATCATAAATATATCACGTGTCCTTGCTGAATAAAACTATTAAAAAAAAAAAAAAAAAAAAGTGAAATATACAATTTGCTGTCATCTCACCTTGTCGGGATCCAGTGTGAAGTCAGCATCCAACAATTCTCCAACGTCGTCATCTTGCTCTCCTTCATAAATCTTATAGGCTGGGTTTCCAATCTCAACATTCATAGCGCCATTTGTCATTCTCTGATGCTGAAAGCCTTTGGCTCTGCGGATACACAATACACAGTTTTTACTCACAGGAAATGAGGGTGTGAGGTCAGTATTACACCGTACAAAGCAGCAGAGGCAGAAATACAGCCACAACACAGAGGGATGCCACTAACAGTCACTGGAACAACCTAAAATGAAGCAACACCATCGCAAACCCAGCATTTACCAAAACACATAGTATGCATCTAAACTTTTTGCCTGTAACCACAATTTTTAATCAATCAACTTAATGAAAACTCTTTATTAAGGTACAAAAGTATGTGTACAAACAGGTTTGCGCTGCATGACTACAGTATAAGACTTTAGTTCACCTTTAAAACACAAAAGAAGATATATTTGAATAAAACTTGAGACATTTATGTCCCTCCTTTGAATGTCCAGTTCACCAAAACATCAAAAACCGTTCATAAAGACACTGACACATTTTATATAGTAAATAGTGCAGATATTGCAGATATCGCTTAGGAAGAGACACCGCTGGATTCATTCATTTGGATTACTTGTACAGTCTCTATAGAAACGTTTAGAAGTTTGAACGTTTGATTGTGTGGACTTTCCTTGAAGACATTTCAGTAAACATATATTCTTTTTTGTTTCAACTATGAATAAAAGTCTTTTGGTTAAAGGCGAATAAATTAACCCTGTAATATGCATTCGATCAATGAAATTTAGCTTGCGTGGTCACAGGCGTATGTTTAGTGACATGTAATTAACCACAGCTTTACATGTGGTTTGTTCAGTGTAAAAAAAAAAAAGTATATGTATATAGGTCTCTGAATCTAAATTGTTAAATGTCACATCCAGTTTTATACAAAAACAAAAAAAATATACAAACAAAAAAATTCTTAAAATGGACAGGGAGCAATATCAATTTGAATTTAGTTGAGTTATTTAATAGTGAAGTCCATCTAAATCCAAGCCAAGTCTAGCTAAACGCTTTTATTAAATATGAACTAAAATGCTGAAATGAGATGTTTCATTCAAATCTACCAAGTTCCTATGAAAAGTTTTAAATCAAATGAGAAGTAATTTTAATTTGTGAGTAATTAATTCACTGCATAAACAATACGGATTACCAGTCCGTTTAATAACAAGTGCTATTTAAATAAATTGACATTATTAAAAACCATGTTTTATTTTCCCCTGTATTTCAAGCAAAAACAATTATAATCAGGTCTTACTGCCCTCACTAGTAAAAATAAGCAGATGAAATGCTGTTAAGACTAAAAACTTTCTTTTAAGGATTCGTTAACGTCCAGAATAAAAATAATTTACTAATTTACTCAATCCCGTGCCAAACAAGATGTTTATGTCTTTTTGTCTTCGGTCAAAAAGAAATAAAAACATTCCACCATTTTTCTCCATATAGTTGACTTCAACGGGGATCTTTTTCAATTGGACATTTATTTATTAGAAAATGGAAGAAGGTTTCGCTTGATAAGGCCCTTACTCCTCAAGACAGATAATGTAGAGCCCTTTAAAGCTGCACTGAAATGCATTTCCATCCAATCGCCATTGAAGCCCAAATAGAGAAAAATACTGAAATGTTTTCCCTTAAACACCTCAATTTCTTTTGGACTGAAGCAAGAAACAAACATCTTGGATTGGTGTAAATAAATGAACATGGAATTAAAATTCTGGAAGAGAAACGAATTCTTTAAGAGAAGGCCATCAAATGGCCACATTATCTTGATAAACACTGGGTTTTAAACATGGCACATGTTCAACAGATGCAGTCCTGCTGAGAACCGATCGTAGATAAACACAGCGGGACCAGTATGGCACTGTTGAAAACAAATACGACAGGTTCTCACAGTCTAAGACAACTGGATCCATTTCTTTGTTCTCTGTAACAGATTAACACCTTCTCATCTGAACAAGGCACAAACCACTTGTAGGGTTAAGTCAGGTGGTTTGACAGAGGTATGACAGAAAGAGATCGGGTGAGACCATGAAGACAACAAGAACACTTGGACCACAAATCTCTAAACCAGCAAGAAAGATGGACTGAATGGGAGAGAGACAAAATAAAGACATAATGGACAAAGACCGTTACCGCGGTCGTTTGGAGCGGGATTTGCCAAGCCTACGGAAAAGAGCAGATGCGGTTTACCAAGAAAGGAGGAGAGAAAAGAGGTGTTTTGGGATGGGAAGTTGCTTATATTTCAAATTCTGAACAGTACAACACATTAGAGAAGAGAAAATCTTTTGAAAAAGAAGTACTGTACAATTTTATCAAATACTCACCCTCTCATTCTTTTCCTGTACCATAATACTGCTCCTCCAATCAGCAAGACCAGCAGTATCAGTGAAACCAATGGAATAACTATTGAAGCTGTTCCTAAAAGAAACAGATGTTATTATAACAAGTATTAAGACTTAATACTAGGCAATATAGCTCTAGAATTCAAAAACTGTACTTACGGCCACTGGATTCAGTATTGGGAGTGGGATTCTCACAGCGATGACCCCCCCATCCCAGAGGACATCTACATAAAAAAACTGAGGAATTAAAGAATGAAATGGCAGGAAACAATGTGGTCCCTAAATCAAGCTTTCTTAACCCACCTGCAGGCATCAACTATGTGAATTATGCTTGTAAAGAATAACTGTGCGTTCACACCTCCAGCTGCAAAGGCGCCGAAATTCGCCCTGGCCGCCCTGCCAAGGACACTGTACAGACGCTCCGATGCTCTGACGTACAGTAGATTGAATGCTTGTCTTGTATTTAAAGGGGCCGCAAATCAAACAAGCTCGTTAATCTTGAAATTCCTGCTTATTTTTAGAAAATACATAACGTTATTGCACATTAGAAACTCAACAATCTCTCAAACCTTGGTCCATGCATAGTTTTTTATTTATTTCCCTATACGCCATCAAAGACACGTCGTAAATTACTGGGAAAACAGCCACAGCAATGATTGACTTCCCCTCCATTCTTCTTCTTCTTTGTTGCTTTATGGCGGTCGGCCATGGGAACTAATAGGGTCAGAACCAAAGTTTACAGGACTGCGTTATCTGGAATCTGCTCAAGCGATGGACTTCTACATTCCGATTGGTTGCCGCCGAACTGCATCATAGCTCATTACCATAAAGTTGACCTGATTTCAACTGTCCTCGACGCTCTAGCCGTCCAAGACGCGCCGCTACTCGCCGCCAGCTCACGTTGAAAATGAATGACCCCGGCGGTGTGAACGCACAGTAAGGGACTTAGCATCAACCTTTGTGGTACTCCAGTGGCAAAGGTTCTGAACTGTACGAAACTTACAGAAGAGACATGTTGTATGGGTTGCATACAAACCACTAAAACACTAACAGTGAATGCCATTATCTGCTGGTATAGAAGTCAGAACTCAAAGGAAATCTGAAAATCCGAAATCTTAAAAGTCTGGAAATTGGTTTTCTTATTGGAGTATTGGGATTATACATGCTATCTTCATCTGAAGGAACGGTGAAAATCAAATTATTTGGTGAAGAGAGCATATGATTGCGTGTTCAAGTGGTACTATTAAATGTGTTAAGGTTATACAGTATGACTTAATAGGTCTGTTAACATTACCTAAAACTAAATCTATTACAAACTGTTTTCAGTAACTAAAATAAATCTGAAAGTAAAATATAATTATTAGAAGAAAAACATGTTTATATTTATATATATATATATATATTTACTATATTACTAAAATAACACTGCTTACTTGCACTGTGGGAAGTTTTTGGCACTAAGAGAGCATTGGCCATTAGCACAGTATCCTTCACATGTATAACAGCTTGACTGGATTCTGCCACTGGTACACCTATAACACACAGTGAA
This sequence comes from Enteromius treurensis, assembly GCA_032275025.1. Lineage (NCBI taxonomy): Eukaryota > Metazoa > Chordata > Actinopteri > Cypriniformes > Cyprinidae > Enteromius > Enteromius treurensis. Next base: position 1,127,523 of record JAUCMU010000013.1, on the reverse strand, counting down.
CATATGCATATCAGAAAAAACCCCAAAAACATACAACAATCAACGAAGAAGACAAAAAAAGTCGTGCAGATAACCTTGTGGGCAGTGTGGCAAAAATTAGGACACGATCACGCTTTGGATAAGGAAACCTTAACACTTGAGGGTTTGACTGACGAACTCAAACAACTTTTTAAGGGTAAACAAGGAGGCAGAGCTGATTAATCGCTATGGGAGCTAACAAGGGGGCAAAGACTGAAACAGTGGGGAACACACTTCATAAAAAGAGTCCTTAGATTACAATGCAGAAACACAGATGGGGTAACACAAATAACTGTCCAGGGTGATTGTTACACCATCATTTTTGGTCATACAGATACATTTTACAAGCAAGTAAAGGCTCTACTGTTATTTGTGTTCACTCACAGTAGCGACAAATTGTTTTGCTTTTGTAAAATAATAACATAAATCAGGATGCTCATTCTCTGTGAACTTGAGAGCAAAACTCTTTTAATACTTGCCTTAAAGACACAAAAATATATCTATATAGAGTGAAAAATGTGCTTTTAAATTAACAAATTCAAATGGAAAACAATATTCTCAGATTATGTCATCCAAATGAGATATGCTTACAGGTGCGTTCACTACTGTGTCACTGACATCTCTTAAGCCGAAAACAAAGAAAGCATCATGAAACTATTAATGTTAATGCAGGCACCTTACAGTTTCCCTGACACACAAGTGTCTAAACAGGTCTAACCAAGGTTGTCTGAGGTCGCATGACACATGGTGCGTTTAACTTTCTTCCGGCAACTGCACTTAGCCTTCAAAATTAAAACATGTTGTGTTCACTTGCAAAGATAATGATGAATAAAAAAATTGTAAGAATCATTTGACCAACTGTTGTATAGACGTTAAGGCGTGATAATAAAGGGCTTCAGGATTGGCGATGCAATAGACATTTCCAATATCAAGATGCTGAACGAGCCACTTGAAGAAGAATTGAGATTAAGGAAGTAAGAGGATCAGTTTTAATTCTTTGTTTTTTTTTATGTGTACTAGATCAGAAGTTTGTGTACCTGCATGTAACATCTCCATTTGTCTGGTTGATATTGATGGGAATACACTTTCCATCACGGCAATAGTGACACTTGTCCACTTCACAGTTGTTCCCGATGAAGCGTGGAGGGCAGCGGCATTGCCTCGACCCATCGCTCGACTGCAAACACGTCCCTCCATGACCACAGAATCCATCACATGACCCTATTAGAGAAGCAGAGGACATTGCTTAACATCCCACTAGTTCATCGTGGCTAAAAGATCACCTTTAGAACATGTTCACACTTCATATGCTAACGCCCTATCCATCTTTTTAGTTATCCAATGTGTGGGTTTAAAGTGAAACAGTGGAAATGACAGAAATGGAGACTTACGATATTGGCACTGGTCTCCCAGGATGTCTGCAGGGCAGCTGCAGGTAGGCTGGTTTCCACGATTAACTGTGCAGTTTCCTCCATTCTTACAGTATTTCTCACATGTGCGCTGGTTACAATTAGGTCCTGTGAAGCCTGCCAGACAACGGCAAGTTGGAGCGCCTAAAAAGATAATAAGTTTATACGTTATTTTTGTTTTCCTATTATTATTACAACCATATAGGAATAAACCTTCTGCATGTCAACATCATCTTTAGCTACCATCACTACAAACATGGAAGTGCAGAGATCAGCCAGGTGAGCCCAGAAGCAGGTGAGCAACGTCTCTTAGGATTCACTGATATGTCATACAGCAATGTAATGTAAGATTAGACATGCGAGAACATATTTAAAGTCATATGGTTTGTTTTTGTGGTACACTACCTGTGGGTGATGCGGTACACGTTCCACCATTTTGGCAGTACATTCTGCACTGGTTCAGCTCGCATCTCTCTCCTCCATAGTTGGGCTGACAGCGACATTTGGGCTGTTTTCTGGCATTTAGAACACAAGTTCCTCCATTTAGACACAGCAGAGTACAGGTGCCACTCGGAGCTGATGGAAGACAAAGAAACAGATAAAAAGAGCTTGTTTTATACCACGTCAACCTGAGTGACCCATCCAATTTCTTTCCATAATGAGACATTTCAGAGTAAATCTTGATATTCAACCAGAATACAAATGCAGAATATAATTTGATAACTATTTTTTTACCAGCCAAATCAAAACTGTGCCAAACCAAATAGTTAGTTTTCTAAAACAATACCTGAAAGCGATTTTTCCACTGTAGAACCTTTCAATATTTCAACTTACCTCAGTAGAAAAATCATCTCTACCCAAACATTATCTTTCTCCGGGATAACAATATGACCAAAAACAAAGACATTTCTATCAATCTGGGGAGGTTTAATTACATGAAATCATTTCTTTGATGAATGCATTGTCTAAGTTGGTGGACATCAGGAAATTGACCTTGCAGAGCTCTACTTTTTAAGCTACAGGAACACCACTGTCTTTGTCTATACTCCTGTGTTTGTTTATCGGCCTGGCTAGCGCCTGAAAAGAATCCGCTAATACCAGCCTAGCCTGGTCTTACCTGACTTAAACTGATCAGCAGGCTGGTTTTAGAGGGCTTTTGGAACAACCAGCTAAAGCCAGCTACTTCCAGCCTAAACCAGCTAAGACCAGCTAGTCAGCCTAGGCTGGTTTTAGCTGGGTTTTTTTAAGCAGGGCACTGACTACGTTGAATAAACATGAGCACTGCATGTTTCAAAATCCAAACACAGCGAGGGTGTTTTTATATCACTGTCTCTTTGAGGGAAACTGACTGTCTTCAGAAATGTTTTCGAAAACATCTATTTCCAAACTGAAGACTTATAATAGATTTAAAAAAAAAAGATGAATTCCTGGCTTAATTGCACTCTAAATAAAATATCTGTCTTGCATAGTATTGTGCTTATGGTTTGGCAAAGAATGGCTACGGTGGGACAGTTTTCATGCACACAGCTGATTATTGACATCTCAGAGTGGCTTTATTCACAGCCAGTAACTACCGCATGTGCTGTGAGTTTGACCTGCTTTTTTACAGACTCTTCCAATTAAGTTGCATAAATTTACATTTGTAGCAATTTTGCACTTTGACAGCCAGTTTGAGATTAGCGTGTATCAGATAGTTTACAAAATCAAATGATTGGGACACTTTTGTAATTGAAATGACTTGAAAAAAGTGTCCCGATCCACCTGAACTGACCCTATCCTTTGAAATAAAGATACCCCAAATACTTACTTACTTCATTAATAGCTCATTAGTTATTTGTGATGTTAATTGTGAATAATAATTAAATAAATGTAACAAAATAAAAAATAACTTAAAGTACGTAGCTAGCTACTTTTTTTCAAGCTGGAATGTAACCTAACTACTTTAATTTCGAGTAGCTTGTAACTGGTCAATCTATCGTTTCAGAGTAGCTTCCCCAAAACTGATAGGAACTGTGATTATTTTGCAGTTTCAATTTATCATTCTATTATTCTTGCACCTCTGACTGCCACTGTGCTCTTACTGTATGTGTCCTCACTCCTGTCACTGACTGCATAGCACTGGAACACATTGGGCCAGTCACACTGACTAAGCCATTAGATGATGTCAGTGTTCATTCAACAAATACCCTTGATGGTATTGCAGCATCCATTTCCCTTTTCCAGTGATTTAAAAGGTCACAGCTGTATACTTACAGACTGGGGACAGCGTTGGCGTTGGAACCTCCACGCAGGTGCCATTGTCCAGTATTCTGCCGTTGGGACACATACAGACTGGGCCGCTGGGGCTAAGCAGACATAACCACTCGCACTTCTTCCTGTCACATGGGTTGGCCACTATGAGATAAAACAACACATTATGCATGAATGATCAAACTAACCTTACATATTGTTAAAAGTTAATCAAAGACATTAAAACCGGTAAAAATTATTCCAAGTAAGTTTCTCCCAGAGTTCAACTACAGTTCTATGTAAGAATCAGTTGGTTGACAAATTAATTTCCCACACTTACTCTCTGGCTGTTTGTAAGGGTGGTACAGGACCAAATCTGTGGCATGGTTTATTCCTGTTGTCAGATGCTCTACTGCACTCTTGCCAAACTTGTTGACACGGAAGACAAAGTTGTTGTGATAGGTCACACCATATATGAAATCCTCAAAGATGTCAATACTAAAAGGATGGTGCAGATCTGAAAAAGTAAAAGAAAAAAATCAGTCAAATGTCCTACATTTCATCAGTTAGTTGTTTAAAATTCGGCATCAAATTAAGTTAAGTTAGATATAAATCTTTTTTTCTTCTAGTGCAGACGGTTTATTATGATTTTCTTGTACTAGTTGGTGCAAGACACTATATAGGCTAGTTCATTTATGTACAGTAGGTGAAGATATCAAAATAAAGTGAACTAAGATTTATTATGCCCAAAAATTTGATCTAAAATTTGGGACCAAAAACCAAACCCTTTGACTTGACCATGGTTGCTATTTTTCTTTAATTGCTAACATAAACTTTTCACACCACAGACTGAACAAAATTAAGCACTGCGTGGTATTTGGTTGACCTAAATTGGTTCTATGTAATTGGGAACTCAAAATTCTCAGCTGAATAATTTTGGGTTGATTGTAATTCATTACATATCTTGTCATCGTACTCATAGAGTTCTTGTCAAATTTGATAAACTATAATGCGAGAATGTGTGAATAAATTGTGTTTTGAGCTAAACTGATCAAGCGAGACACTCAACTGTTTTTAATGCTGGAGACAGCGATGACCGGATCAGTTCCGTTCAGTCTAACGCTCCCAATGACAGAGAGTTTAGCATCAGCCCAGTACAAACGCTCATTGAAGTAATCCACAGCTAGACCTGAAAAACAAACCCAGTAGAAGTCACATGACCAGGGTCACAGGTGCAGAAGTTGAGTGTGTGGTGTTTGATTCACATGACGGCTGACCTGTGGGCCACTGGATGTTTTCATGCACCAGCGTCTCTCTCATGGTGCCGTCCATAGCTGCCGTCTCGATCTTAGGGTGGTTTCCCCAGTCAGCCCAATACATGGTGCTTCAATGGTTAAAATTGTTTTAATACCAAGCCAAATACTTGTTTCAAGCGTGTTCTCCTAAGTATGAACTGTATAACTGACTTAGCAAGTACCGCTAATAAATATAGTGTTGTGCAGTAAAAATATGCTGAGCTAGTGCTGATGTTAAAAAATGTCAGGGAGGCATCCACTGTCAGTTAATTATCTGCTCACCCTCTCGGAGGGTCCACCACGATGGCGTAGGGCTCGTCAATCATGCCCGAGATGAGTGTCTTACGATTCCGTCCGTTCATCTGCGCCACCTCGATCACATCCCGACCCGAGTCTGTCCAGTAGATGTTGTTGGCCACCCAGTCCACGGCAATCCCACGAGGCATCTTTAGGCCAGGAATCTATAGCAAATCATTCCCTCTGTTAAATTCTGTTTTTCACAGTGCTGGAGAAAGCTAATTTGTTATACATTACATTATTGTGTTCCTTCCTAAAAAAGGAAACTAATCATTTTACTTAGTTACCTTTTATTTAGTAATGTGTTACATTATTTTCCCATTATATTTAAATCTGGGCAGGGATTGCTTGTTGTGCCTCTATTAATGATTTTTTAAATTAGCTTTCATGCAGTATGTAGCATACTGTAGCTCGAGTGAATAAAATGTCCTGCAACATTTTAAATCTTAATGTGCGCAGTGTATAAAGTTACGGTCTCTCTGAATCACTGAAACAAGTCATTTTGAGAAAGTTCTCTAGGCGTTTTATGTTGATGTCAACATGAGCCATTAGCACTTTGCACATTAGCACCGCCCCCTTGTAGGCCTTTTTACATTAGTCTGAATGAAAATGCAAATTCATTCTTTACCACTAGGTGCTGTTATTGGAGTGGTAAAAATAACGGTTTCCCTGGTAACGCTGTACACAAAGCAGCACTGTACTCAAAAACAATGCTTTATCAGGCATTACAGGCGAGATGAGATGAAAATGAGACCAATCACCACAGATAAGTGTCACGCAAAGGAGTGGTTTGGAAACATTAATTGTTGAGTGAATTTTTTGGGAGTTGTTGAGCAAGTAAGGTAACAAATGCATATTAAAAGTCAATGAGAGTGTTTTTTGACTTTGCATGCATGTCAACCTGTTGTTGGGGACTCCCAAAACCAAATTATGAACCTTGTTTTACCCATAACTTTAATTAAAAAAACTTACTTTACTAATAATCTTACTAGTAAAAAGGATACATATAACTCTTGTGACTAATAATGTGTTATACCCCCAACACTGGTTACTCAATAATATTTTGTATGTTTGTGTTGTTAGGGTTTTTTAGGGAGACTTCTGAGAACAAATACAGGTTGGAAAATCAGTTAGCTCACAAACTGTTTTTGGACAGTTAAAAAGTAAAATATCTCTTACATTCAGTCCAAGAATGTGCTGTGACGTCACTGAGAAGCACTGACCTCTAGATCGGTAACTCTGGAATCGGTCTGTCTTCGGTTGCGGTTTGAGTTTGGGGAGGTGGGTCCAGCAGAAGGCTGCTCGAAGGATGAGATTCTGCCCGTGTGCCAGTTGGTCCAGAAGATCCGTTTGGATTTGATGTGCAGGTCCATGGCGTCGATTCGTACATTGGCGTCTCCTTGGAAGGCCTGTTCATATATCCAGTTTTGCATTCCAGGATACAAACTGCGAATTTCATTATCATCGGCCACGTACAGAGCTTGTTTGTCACTGCCTAGAATGACAGACAGGGGGCGTCAAAGCACAATCATACACCTCAATAAAATAAATGTAGAACTCAATCTGGACACTACTGGATCACAAAACGTAAACTATATTATCCCACAACAATGTATTTAATGTTGGATAAAAAGTACAACCAACTTTAGCCACATAGATACAGTATACTCACTTAAGAGCTATACATACTTCATGATGTTGCAAATGTTTATTATTGCTCAGTTCAAATCTGCTAAATGTGACAAGTAAGAATGTGACAAGGCAAATGTTAAAAAGTTATGAAGATATTTTAATCATTAAAATCAAGATTTCCTGAAAAACTACTTTGAAAGAATTTGTATTGTAAAAACAAATAGACTTGACTTGACTGTAGTTTGACACGTACTGTCAGCCTTGCAGGTGTCGTTCACTTTGATGAAGTTCTTGTAGCAGCTGCATTTGTGAGAGCCTTTAGTGTTGTTGCAGATGTGAGAACAGATCCCAAACTGCTTGCACTCGTTCACATCTGTTGAGAGACAGAAACACAGATTAGTTTTCAGCCCAAATTTTGTGTTTATGATTGAATTTTGAGTGATAAATTGTGCTGTTTCTTGTCTTTATAGTTTTTTTGATTAATAAACCCTAAATAATATGTTATATATAGGTGATTAATTGTAAGTCTCTAGTTCTCTCTTTTGTTTTAACCTAACATTAATTATAAAAAGGTTAGTTTACCCAAAAATTAAAATTAAGGCCTGTACACACAAATATTTTCACTGACGATTCATTCTACATTCATCTTCTTTGTCTACTTTGTGTGCTCGACAAGAGCCTTTTGTGCTTTAGCACCACCAAGCCATGTACTGTAGCTTCAGCAGCTCCAGGCACATGAACAAAAGAGGCAATCTCACATGTTGCAATGCATACACCTTACGTCATCCGGATGAACATCTGCCGGTTACTTTAGTCAGCAGAAGTAAGAACAAAAAGTTTTTATAATGTTTGAAATATGGATATTTATCTATAGCCTTAATTCACCTGCAGAGCTGTGTTAGGGATGTTTTGTTACGTTTTTGGGCTTATAACTTGTTCCAGACTGTTAAAGGGAACCACTAAAATGATAGAGAATGCAACTGGAAATTAGGTGCTGGGCGTCCGGCCAGAGGAGAACTGGACCCAACTAAGCCTGGTTCTCCCAAGGTTTTTTTCTCCATTCTTTCATGGATGGGGTTTTGGTTCCTTGCCACTGTCGCCTCTGGCTGGCTTAGTTGGGGACACCTGATTTCTAGTGATTATCATCACTTTGACTACAGAGACCATCTCTGCATTTGATAAAGAAATAGTTTAATCTCGTCATTATACATTACCATCACTCTGTTCTCCTATTTGATAATGTTCAGTGCAATCTGTATTGTTAAAAGTGCTATATTAATTAAAGTGATTGAGACCCAGTTGGAGCACAGCCGGAGCTGTACTCTGCTCTAGATCGGACTGCAGGACAGGAGGAGACGGGTTGGCCTTGGCACGGGGAAACCTTTAAGAGAAAGCGCACGGATTCCGTGGAAATGGCGCAGCAAGCCGACACCAGCCGGCCTCCCGCTACCTGCTTGTCTGATTTCAGACACGGGAGGACACAGCCTCTTCTCGAAGTTTGTAGAACCTAGCGAAGGTGTTGGGTGTCGCCCAGCCTGCAGCCTTGCAGATGTCTGCTAGAGAGGCATCGTGAGCCAACGCAGAGGTGGAGGCGACACACTTGTTGAGTGAGCTCTCAGTCCTAAGGGGCAAGGCTCTCCCTGGTATAAATAAGACAGGGAGATGGCACCAACCACCCGATGTGCCAACCTCTGTTTGGAGACAGCATTTCCTTTCTGCTGACCTCCATAGCAGATGAAGAGCTGCTGAGAGCATCTGAAGCTTTGAGTGCGGTCAACGTGCGCGTACTAGACACAGCAACTCCAAGGCTGGGTCTACCTCCTCCCGGGGCAGAGCTTGCAGGTTCACTACCTGATCTCGGAAGGGTGTGGTAGGAACCTTTGGCATGTAGCTGGGCCGGGGTCTCAGGATAACATGAGAATCAGCCGGGCCGAACTCTAGGCACTCTTCGTCAACAGAGAAGGCCTGTAGGTCCCCTAACCTCTTGAAGGAGGCCAGAGCAATCAGAAGCACATTGGCCTTCATCATTTGCCTTTTCTTAATAAACAAAGGTGATTGGTCTCTCATGCGAGTTCCCCTCTGTAACGTCAGAGTGACTCAACTGAAGGGGAACTATATTTGCATCCACGCCAGCGAACAATATCGTCTGTTCATTATAAGCTCAAGCACGCCTGCAGCTCTGAATTCTCAAGTGCGTGATAACAGGATTGATTCTGATTGGTTGTCAATGTATCTAGCGTTCATCAGCTGGAAAAAAATCGTTCTGAAAATGATTCCAACGATATAGTTTCTCTGTGCCTTTATTGTTATAGTTGTGGTGTGAACGCTGCTATTCTTTAATATTGAGAACGATTTTTAGAACTATATCTTTATTGTTATCGTGCTTGGTGTGAACAGGGCTTTTAGACATGACACTGAAAATGCAACATTGCGAAATTAATTAAATTACATAAAAACAAATTAATTAATTAGAAAACTTTTTTAAATAAAATATTATCATATGCTATATCTCATATCTTTTACTCATCTTTTTGTTTATATACAGTGAAGCCAATTACTCTTAAACAAACAAAAAACTGCCTCCGGAGGCAATCGTTTAACAAACTACATGTCACAGATAAATCTACACTGCAAAAAATACTTTCTAAGACTAGATTTTTGTCTTGTTTCCAGGCAAAATATCTAAAAATTATTAAATTAAGAAGAATTTTCTTGACAAGAAAAAAATTACTGTCTTGTTTTTAGAAAAAAAGTAACTTTTTGCTAAGAACATGCTAAATAATCTGCCAATGGGGTAAGCAAAATATTCTTATTTCAAACAGAAAACAAGATTATTTTGCTTGTTTCATGTGAAAATTTTAGCTTGTTTTTTTTTTTTTTCAGAAAACAAGACTGTAATTGTTTCTTGTCTAGAAAATCCTTCTTGATTTGAGAATTTTTTGATATTTTGGCTGGAAATAAGACAAAATATCTAGTCTTTTCTGCAGTGTAAATTATGTATGCGTTTTATTCAAGCAACAAAGAGTGTGAGACAGTGTCAGTGAGACAGAGAGTTTATGAGGTAGTGCAGGGCTGAATTGTGCTTGCAAAGATCTGATATAACCACAGTCAGTATGTTGTGAATTAAGTTAACTGATGTTACTACATCCCTTAGTAGCATTTGTGTAATGCATCAACGGTTAATGTCAGGCCTCTAACACAACTCACTCAAAGATGTCTGTTTCACATTCATAATGGATTGGTTTTCCATTTTAATCAGTAAATTTGAGCTTTTGTGAGTGAAACTAATTTGCCAATAAAAGTTATTTTTTTGAGGGTAAGTGATATATGAAATATTCTTGAAATTTTACTTATGTCTTGCACAAAATGAATGTTGAATAAATAATGTATCTATATACAGTACTCTCCACTAATATTGGCACCCTTGGTAAATCTGAGCAAAGGTGGCTGTGAAAATAAATCTGTGTTGTTCATCCTTTTGATCTTTCGTTCAAAAAATGCACAAAATTATAACCTACCACTTAAGTAAAACAATTGAAAATAGGGAGAAAAACTCATGATGAAATCAATGTTTTTCTCCAATACATTTTGGCCGTAATTATTGGCACCCAATTATTGCTACGTCCTTTTCCCAAGATAACAGCTCTGAGTTTTCTCCTGTAATCGCTGAAGAGTTTGGAGAACACCTGATAATAGAAAAGAGAGCATTCCTTCATCCAGAATCACTCCAGACCCTTTAGATTGCAAGCTTCATGTTAGTTCTCCTCTCTAGTTCACCTCACTCAGGGTTCAGGTCAGAGGACTGGGACAGACATGGCAAAAGCTTCATTTTTTTCATGTTTGTGTTTGTATTATTGCCCAATAGAAGACCACACCAGCCCATTATTGTAACATCCACTCCAGACTCCACCCTCACTGACACGCCAGACTTTACACCGGACTCCACCCTTCCAGTCATTCAACGCTCACAGTCACCCGAATACAGATTGGATACACCTGGATATCTCACCACACTAATCCCCAGCACAATCAAGCACCCTTTACAAGCACACACCACTCCTCAGTCTTTGTCCAAGCTCGTTTATCGTAAGTGGACTATAATCATTCTCTTTGACTTCTTCTTACCTGGCTCCTTACCTGTTTCTATACAGGAGGCTCCGTGATTACTCCAAGTGGTGTGTGGCTATCATCTTCAGCTTCTGCAAAGGAAGGACAGAGACTTTCAGTTTTGTTTTTGATTCCCAGTTTTGGATTAACCTAAGTTTGTTTACCTTTGTTGAAGTTTGACATCCTGTTGAATAAACATATATTGACTTTTACCTTCAGAGTCTGTCTGCTTCGTTACAGAAGCTCGGACCTAATAAAAAAAAAAAAAAAAAAAGCATGATGTACTGGGCCGAAGAAATTCTCTGTCGTCTCGTCCAAGGGCTTCCTCCTTTCCCCGAGCCATGCGAACAATGACCGCGGTATGTGTCGTCGGAAAACCTGCTGAGACGTCCACCAAAGTTACCTGGCTCCAGGTTGGCGATTCGACGGCGGCGCGTGGTTATCTCACCGCAGGATTACTTCACCGAACCCACGCTTACAGAGCGCTTTTCCGAGCCCGCACGGACTGAACGCTTCAGCGAGCTCGCGCTCCCCAAGCGCGTTGACGAGCCGGAATACCAACCCAGCCCTGCACCTCAGAGAACTACTCAGATTCCTGCACCACGAAAAACCACATCAAAAGAGCAGCCAATGCCATTCAAAATGGATTCCCCGCAAGCTGCCCTTCACCCGATTCAAGCCCGAGTAAACAAAATTAAGCTATTCGCGCTGCCTGCTCGCTCTCTTGAACTCGCGCTTGATGAGCGCCTCCCCGAGTTTGCGCATCAAGAGCGCCTCCCAGAGTCTGCCACGCTGCCAGTGCCACAGCCACAGCCAGAATTCGCCACAGTGCCACAGCCACAGCCAGAGTCCGCAACGCTGCCAGTGCCACAGCCAGAGTCTGCCACGCCACCAGAGCCACAGCCACAACCAGAGTCTGCCATGCTGCCAGAGCTTGAACCACAACCAGTGTCTTCTGTGCTACTAGAGCGCCCTCCAGACCCGGCTGCGCCTCCAGTGCGCCCTCCTGAGCCCTCTGCGCTGCAAGTGCGCCCATCTAACACCGCCTTCCCTGAGAGACCACCCGATTCATGGCTTGTGAAGAGGAGAAACCTTCCAAAGTATTTTTAGAGGGGGGGGCAGTGTAGCCATGATCGTGGAGAGGGTGGGCAGGCTAGGAGGTTGGGATTGGACTCCTGTGGATCCTAAGAACTCTGTGTCTCTATGCCTTGTGTCTCCTGAACCTTCAGGTACATCATGATCCGCCTCCCAGGGCTCCCGATCCGCCACGGCCTCCCAAGGTTCCTGATCCGCCACGGCCTCCCAAGGCTCCTGATCCGCCCTGGAGGCACTCCGGGTCCTGGCCTTCAGGGCGCCCACCCGCACTCCCCTGCTGCTGCTATAGTGGGATGTTGTTGCAGCCTTCGAGAGGGGGCCCTGGTGGGGGGCCTGAAGGGGGAGGTACTGTCTTCCAGGAAGTCTGTTCGTCTGTTGGTATTTGACAGAATTCATGATGCCATGTGTCTAAACAAGATGTCCAGGACCTCCAGCTGAAATATAGACCCACAACATCAAAAGTACAGGAGGATACTTCATTGTACACATGGAGTAATTTTTATCCCTGTGCTCACCAAACACATCTTGAGTGATTGCTGTTAAAAAACTATTTTCATTATTATTCATTATTTAATCTGATCATAGAAGCCAGTCCCATTTGTAGTTCTAGTCCTGTTTGACAACTGAAGATGCTGGAGATTGTTTTAGGATGAGCGAGGAGAATTTTTCTTAAACGCTCCTGAACAACATGTGCTGATGAAGGGGATGTTTGACTATTTTTTAAAGGTTTTCTGACCCTGAGACTCAACTATTTTCTGCAGTTCTCCAGCTGTGATCCTTGAAGAGTCTTTAG
>JAUCMU010000013.1:1083742-1095826 GCA_032275025.1 Enteromius treurensis | reverse complement strand
CGAGTTCCCATATGTAACGTCTCCGTTCCCTCCTTCAGGGAACGTGGGTTACAATAGTAACCTAGACGTTTTTTTACATAATATATGTGTTTGTGTACTGTGTATATTTGTTATTTATAAATATATTTAAGAAAAATATGTTGTGTTTATATTATATTAAATATATTTAGATATAATTTATATGAATATAAATATACACATGTATGTGCTCGTAAATATATATATATATACAAATATACAAACATACAGTATGTATGTGTTTGTATTTATATATATACACAATAAATATACACAGTACACACACATTATTTAAAACTTTCATTTTGTATGTGATAAATCATGATTAATCTTATTTTAATCTTAGTCTAAAATTATAGTCAAAACATTTATAATGTTACAAACTATTTATTTCAGACTAATTTTGGTCTTTTGAACTAAAATAAATCTTCAAAATGTATCTTTCACAAAATAAATATCAGCACGACTGTTTTCAACATTCAACAACTGTTGTTCCTTGAGCTGCAAATCAGCACATTACAATGATTTATGAAGGATCACGTGACACTGAAGACTGGAGTAATGATGGTAAGCATGGTAAGTCTTGGTAAGCATCATAGAGTTAAAAAAATATTAGTGTATATTTTAGTGTATGGTTTATTTAAATTTTATAATTTGTATAATAGTTATAATTATTTAATATGTCTGACCTGGTTGGCCAGTCATGAAAAGCTTGCTTTGCTTATTTTTCAACTAGTCATATTGAAGATCTACTAAAACTGGTTACAAAGTGTAAGTTATTTCATACTATTCGCTAAGTTACAGTTTATAGTCAGTCCTGCTGCTGTACTGAATTAAATTATTAAAAAATCTCAGCTCTGATAACCTGTGATGCTTTTACAAAATAGCTTATATTTGTAAGTTTTTCCCTTCACCTGTATGTCTGTTGGATCCGTCCAAGCTGGCAAACTCGATGTAGTCCTCTCTGGCATCTGCCCAGTAGATACGATCATTGATGAAGTCCAGAGTGAGGCCGTTGGGCCAGGTTATCTTGTCTTGTATGATTACACTTCTGTTGGTGCCGTCCATCCCAATGCGGCCAATATGAGGATTGTCACCCCAGTCAGACCAGTACAGGTACCTGACCGAGACAGACACTTACATTTCATGATCCTTATTAGCAGAAACAAGACGACAGGAACAAAATAATGGGAAAAGAAAGCCATTAAGGCACTCAGTGTTTACCCATTGCGGATGTCCACAGCTATGGCTCTGGGTTCCCTCAGTCCTGTGTTGACCAGGACAGTCCTGTACGCTCCGTTCAGCTTCGACACCTCAATAGTGTCTCTGCCCTTATCACACCAATACAGGTTACCCCCAACCCAATCAACAGCCAGGCCATCAGGGTTACTGAGAGACGTACGATGGAGAACCTGCAGCAGAGTCAAACCAACATCCAGCTTCAGAAACAATTACATTTTTAAGATGAGAGACCGAACAACTAATGAAATCATCATAACAATCCACATCGCTCCAGTCCATTAGTTAACCTCTTGGGAAGTAAAAGCAATATTATGCATAGACGACTTCATATGTCAACCAATGGACTGGGGTGTTGTGGTTATGATGATGTTTTTATCAGCTGATTGAACTCTTATTCTGACGGCACTCATTCATTGCAGAGCATCCATTGCAAAGACACTGATGTAATGCTAAATTTCTCCAAATCTGTTCCCATGAAAAAAACAACTCCTCTACAGTGCATCCTCTAAAGGTACATTTTCAACAAAAGTCCATTTTTGTGTGAGCTATACCTTTAATATTCAAACACAGTGCAGTTGCACTCAAATCACCTGAACGTCACTGCCATTGATGTGCATTCGTCGAATCATACTGCCTTGAGTGGTCACATCTGTCCAGTAGATCATCTGCTGCCTGTAGTCGAAGTCCAAGGCGACAGCATTGTTCAGACCCTAGGAATCGAGAGCATTCATGAGGAAGCAGGCAAACATCTGGAACGAAATGTTCCGGCACAGAGCTTGTCCAATCATACCTGCTTTAAAAGTGTGTAGTTTGAGCCGTCCAAGTTGAGCTTTCTCAGGTAATACCGGTTCGCAAAGATGAGGAACGGCTCCTCATCTATTCAATGATGTGAGAAGAAATTAAGACCAATGTCAGTAAAAAAGAAACAACAGAAAAGGACACTTATTTAAAAAGTAACCCAAATCAGAGCGCTTCTTTTATAATGATTGATTGCAAATGGAATATCTAGTGCGGAATGTGCTTTGTGTTTTTCATTCATTTTCACAAGTGGCCCTGAAGCCAAGCAACTAGTTTAATCGTTCTGCAACGCAACACATCAGTAACAGTAATGGACTGAGATGGGCCGCCAGACTCGTACCGGAGGTGGACTTGCAGACGGTGGGGTCAGACGGGCTAAGCTGGAAGCCATCCACACACACACAGCGGAAGCTGCCATGAGTGTTGATGCAATGTTGAGTGCAGGGATATGTGCTGGAGCACTCATCCACATCTACACACGTCTTCCCATCATCCTTCAGTCTGTAGCCAGGGTGGCATCTGCACTGGAGAGAGGAACACACAAGAACGGTAAGACCTGTTCATTTTATGTTAAATGCATTTATATAAAGGAACCAAAGCATGCTTCTTTTACTTCAGAAACTCTGCTTTTGCTGATTTATCCTTTTTTTAATATTACTTATTACACTTTTTGCTACTGCGCAGTCTTTTTTTTTCTCTCTCTCTCTCTCTTTGTCTCTCCTGGTAGAGCCTGATTGGACCCAGTTACAGGAAATGACGAGACAAGTGGGAGAGTATAAATGCTGGGAAGCATAGCAGAGTGTGGAGAGCTGTGCTTGTGTGCGCGTCGTGTGAGCTCCTCCGTTCGTGTGTTGAACCGTTCTGCCCTTCATCTCCCGCACCAGACAACTTGTGTGTGTGATGTTGTAAACCAGCTTCGATAATTTGTTAATCGGAAGCGTGAATATTACCTGGCATCCTATTGATACTGCCAGTCCTTCGGGACTACTAACTTTACCTTCTGCAGACTGTACATAATTATTAATTCCCTCTGATATTTAACTGTCACCTGGTATTTCTTTTTTTGTTAATCGAAAGCGGTAGGTTGGGGATTGACTTTTTTTGTTTATGGTGATTCTTATTTTTTCCTGGTTTTAACAGTTTTAAATTGCAGTTGTAACCAAAAAAGTTGCTAAATGCAGCTAAACAATAAGCTGTGGCTAACGTTTGTTTTATTAGAACACATTCATATAAATTAGTTAACTGTGTTTGGGAATAAAAGTGATAAAAGTTTGGAACCTCTTGCAATGTACACTAAATAAAGTGAATGTATTTCATCACTACAAAGTAATTTTTAGGTAAGCTCTGCTTTTTATCTTACTTCCTGTTTTCCATTATCTCTGCTTTATTTCTTAATAAGCATAATTTATTATTATCCATCTATTTGAAAATGCATTACTGTAAAGCAGTGGTTCCCAAACTGGGGGCCGCGGCAAGGCTAGTGTACAGCCACCCAAAAGTAAATGTGTGATGCTCTGCTCAGTATTCCGCTCTATGAATGTGCGTTTCATTGAGCTGCTCACGGCTCATATGAATGCTCCACTCGTGTACCACTTATGCTCAAAGGAAAAGCAAAGTCTGCTCAAATAACGCGCCGACAAAAAATGTCAATGTATACTTGTTCCAGTTTACACCATCTCTTAGTACTAGGACTGTTACTTTTTACACTTGTTTTACACTTGTGTTAGCTTTCACTGTTATGCTGATGATACTCAGCTATATATTTCTTCTCAGCCTGGTGAAACACATCAAATTTAAAAACTGATGCAATGCATAGCTGATATAAAAATTTAAATGTCAATCGACTTCTTACTGTTAAATTCTGACAAAACAGAGTCTGACAAACAAATCGGACCTTTCATTGTCTTGACTACAGAAACCGTCTCTGCATTTAATAAGTAAATAGCTTAATTCTTGACATAATACATTATCATCACTCTGTTCTCCTATTTGATAATGTTCAGTGCTTTGCTACAATCTCTATTGTTAAAAGAGCTATATAAATAAGTGACTTGACTTGACTCTACATCCTAGTCGGATGCAGACCCCTTCATAAGATCAGTCTCTATGTCTATGTCTCACCAGGTGGACATTTGCTGGTTTCAAACCATTCCATCTCTTGAGGAATTCATTATTGGCAACCAAATGGTATCTTTCTGACCCAGGATCATCTCTTTAAAATACATTTCTGTACAAATAACTCTGAGCTATTGATCTTACTATCCGATTAGACTCCAGCTGATCTCTTGTTTTTGGCAGGAAATATGACATGACATGGCGGGGATCAGGTGCGCTAGGGTACAAGGGCAGCCTGATTGCTTTTCCCTCTATCACCACATGTGTTGGTGAGTGGTCGGTGACCTCCCTCTTTCCTCTCTTAGGAGCAGAACCAGCTTTCTGCTTCAGAATATACTTGTGGTGTTTACTCAGTGCTGTCAGGCAATCACTCAGACTAATATTAGATATGGTGAGGGGAATCCAACTAAAGGAGTTAAAGTTCCTATCAAACACATCCACCTCATCATTGTTTCACCACCGGCCTTTCTGCATAATGAGGATGTTCTACGGAAAATTTGGGGAGCGACCAAGCCAATAAGTCACTGTCTCATTGCCGTCAAATCGATAGAAGCTGTATTTGATCTTTTTACAAAAATCAAGTTGTAATTTTAGACCCTCAGTAAAATTTAGATGGGTATTGAACCCAAGATGGACGGCAGTCATTAATCTCACAACCCCAATTGGTTGAAAACGCATGAAAGCGTCCATTCCAGATGGAAGTCTGTATCCAGAGCAGAAATGATAATGCAATTAAAATTAACATTACCAAAGACCGTGGAATAACCAATCTCACGAGCTCGGCTCAGTTTCAGACGTCTCTCTCTGCACACTTCTTCCTGAAGTATGAGCAGCTTCAACCGTCTCCTAGTCCAGACATCTGAAACAAGCATTTTGAAAAAGAAAAAAAAAAAACTAATTAGTATTTAACTTTACCTTCACAGATGCGGCATCAAAACAATACATTGTGGTTATGGTGAGGCGGCATTCGGGTCGTGGCATTTCTCGATGGGTTTCATCTGAGACCAATGTCTCCACACAGTACCAAGTACTCCTCTGTCAAGAAGCAAAAACATGTTAGTAATTAACAAAACTTGGTACGGTTCATCAACTTTTGACCTCAGAGGGGTGATGATTTCTCTCTTCATCATTACTCTGTCTCCAATTTCTGGCAGAACAGGCATTGTCTGTTGCTCTTTGTTATCTTTATTGCCCTGTCTGAGTCCTACACTGACACGTGTCTCATGTAAACAGTTAATAACAAGATCATTTCACAGAGCATCTCTCAGAGTCCCTGAAGGCCCTTCATACTGTAAAACAGCATCTCATGGCAGACACATTTATCGTCCTGTCATGTTTTCAAATAGACTGATCTGTGTGGTCTTGTTTGAGCTAGCTCTCATCCTAAACAAAATCATTGTTATCGCTGCGTGCCCTCCCTTACCCCACTCCAGAGCTTACTTTCATTTTCCTTCTGAAAACAACACCTTGGCTCTTAAACCAGTGTATCAAAACCTTACTACATCATGAAGACACTACAAAATAATCGTGTAGCGCTAATCATCAAGTCCATCTAGATCTATCCAACTCTATTCCAAAGTTTTCCTTTTAAATCTCACATCAACACTTCTCAAGCCCTTCATTTCTTCTACTTGACAGTTTCTTTCTACAAGAGCTTCTGCTTTGACAAACATTTGCATGAACTGGGCCCTAATGATAATACAAACAGGACTAAACAAGTAGCTCCATGCATGATGCTACATGGAAATATTCACCAATGATTTTGGAAAGGAGGAGAAGTGGGGAAACCTATGGCATTTTGTCATTAACAAAACAGCAAATTTTCCATTTGGACAGTTTGAAATCAAATTGCTAAGAAACATAACATTTTTGCCTAAATAAATCATGGCCTGTTTCATCACTTTCCCTGTGATGTGTGTGTCCTGATCAGAATCAGTCTCCAAAGGCAGAGCCAATACAGTGAAACTTAGGTCAGCAAAATATTTTGCTGTTAGTCAGCGGTGCAATTTCTTAGCGGAAAGGCCTCCACCCATCAAGAAAACAAATCAACAATCATCAATATTTATGAACAACCTCCACTATTGGGTAATTGGCAAATAAAATCCATTTGCAGATCTATATCAAGCATCTTTTACCAAAAATCTGCGCTTCTCATGTCGTTCTCATGCAGGCTACCACCATGGCTCCTTTTTGTTTTTTGTTTTTTTCAATAAGCCACCTTGGGAAATGAGAGTGATCATTCATAGATTGAGGAGTGGTCTTTGGGGTCGGGGCAGACCATAGATTCTATAGTCCCCCCTGGGATGCTCTCGGCTCTAAGATGCCCAGCGGCAGTGAAGCCCTGCCTTAGGTTGCCCCCTCTGGCCAAAGGAGATCTTACCCGTCATTACCCGTCGTTAGGTCGACACCTAATGCACACTGGTAATCGCTCCATCCAATCAGGCAAATTCATCATAGAGACTTTTTACTCACAGTTTCAGCCTCATCCTGTTACAATACATGATGGGAGCCGACATGCGATTCACTTCAGTGCAGTCAGGCCCTAGCTTATCTGTTGAAAGCAAAACATCAACTTCGAGGTTCTTCGAGGTTATAAATACATTCAGCCTGTCTTAGAAAGAGAGAGAAACGGGCACAAATTTGCGAAATATTTCTTTTCCAATCAATCATTCAATGATCAAATCTTTGGTATTGTCAAATGTAGTGTTAGTGATATTAGCTTGAGCCAATTGTCAATCAAAGCTAAACATTGCTGGCCTTCTAGTCTTCTAACATCTTTTTTTTGGTTTGGGCATGTCACTACAATTAAAAAGTTCTAGCGCAGGGTGGATTTGTTTCTGCTTTACCGCGGTGGCTCACTGCACACCAGTTTAACTATGCATCCCAATTGTGGATGTTTACAGATCCGCAATTTAGAAGATTTTAGTAGCATTTTGCAAGGCCATTTGTGGCCAACTCCATTACATTGACATACTCATAATCTTCCTGATTATTGTTAGAAGCACTATAATTTATCATATGCAACGAGAAAACGTTCAACATACTCAAATGGGACTCTCGTCTTATTTTTGTCTAATCAGACACACACTAGACCATGGAAAGGAACACTAAAAATTTGTATTATTTTATTATTATTTTTTCTTTTTTTTCGTTTCCCCACAGCCAAATTATCAAATTGTCCTTTCCTCATCAGCAACGGCTCTAATGGGCTGCAAAGACCCCCGTTTTGGGGGTGTGGCCTCTTTTTTTTTTATTTTGTAGAACACTATCAATTTTCTTTCTATTGATAAACAATCTAGTTTCATGGTTTGGATCACAGCGTTGACACTTTGGAGAATGTCCGATCATTCGACAAAACCAATTTCTTGGAGTATTTTTTGTTCTTTCAACTCTTATAATTCCGTTAACATACTCCATACTGTCTTCCTTAGCACATTTACAATTACTTACATAGATTTTTCTCTCTACCTCCTTATCAGTTACTCACTCACACACCCTTACTTAATCACAGAGGGCGGCGCCCCAGTTTTCACAGCATCTAGTAATATGATAGACAAACTCTATGGCGAATCACGCTCTGTCTTGGTCTATGTCTGTGGGGCGGAGCCTGGACAGACACAGAGAAGCTCCCAGTTGGGGATCTGCATGGTAAACACAGTTTTAAAATCTTTCAGCTTTTCCTGCCATTTCAATGATCAAATCAAGCCCTTTCTCCCAAGCCAAACAGATCATTTCAAATCGTGATCCCTGAAAGTTTTGTGATTCTTTCAGCTCTAATAATTCAAATCTTTCAACCAGTCCAAGATTTTTTTTCATGCCATCTGTGTTAAAGGGAATTCCTCCCTGCTTATAATTCCCAGAATAAACACACACTGATAAAAATGTTATGTTTCTCTGGCTCCTTTTTAGACTGAAGCCACTCTATCTGTTGCTCAGCTTTCAATTCTGAATCAAATTCCTGGCTAACCATTCATTTGATTAGATCAGCGAATTTCTTTGAAGTTAATGTCTCAGAGCAGATCTGCTTACAGATTGTGCTCTCATCATTTTCATTACTTTTGACACTTTGTGGCATTTTAGTCACCATTTTTATTTCTGTGCTACGTGTCAACTGAAACCCATGAGAAAATGCCAGCAGCAATCACACGGAGATAAAAGCGCAATAGCTTAATCGACATTTACCAACTCACCCGACTTCTGTTGATGAAACTGCAAAGTAAATCTTACCAGCACCTGTCCAATAAAAAATAGGGTCAAAAATTATTTTTTTATTAGGACTGTATCCCAGATCAATCAAATGCTTTTTCCTCAACCTCAATCTAACCTAAAATTATGCACATGACTTTGATATTTTGGTCTTTGTTCCATATCTTATTTAGTCTTTTCCCTGGCTTCTAATTTAAACCTAAGTTTCCAAGATCGCTAACCCTCTCGCACCGCCTTTTTTGCCTTCAAAGCCTTTTTCTCTTATAACAATGATCTCTTCGACTAATAAGTCTCTCACAGAGATCTCTATGACTGTTAAGTTTCTCACAGAGACATCTTCGATTATTAAATCAATAACAGGAATTCCTTCTATTATCAAGTCTATTACTGGAATTCCCTCTTCAATGTTTAAATCAATCACGGCGATCTCCTCACCCGTCAAATTTCTCATCAAGGTTATTTTAACAGTTACCAGGCAAAGGGGTGCTGGTACACTTCCTTATTCTTACAACTTTACACTTTATTAACAGCAATTTTTTCAGTGTACCTTGTTGACCCCATGTCTCCACAGTCTGGTTTCTCCTCTAACTTACTTTCTTATAAAGTTTTACAGTGGAGTTATGTTTTCCTTTCTTTTAGGAAAAATCGCGACCCTCCCAGTGTTGCTACTTTTTTTTTGACAGCTGGATCTCCCACACACATCTGAGCAGGCCACCTGTTCTACTTTTTCTTCTCTCCCGCGCTCACAGACAGCCCTAACCAAGTAACAGTTTTTAAAATTATTATCCTACTTTGTTTTTTGATTGATCAGAGATACATCCAAAGAACAAATAAATGCGCTTTCTCCATCAAACTGTTGGGGATAAACAGTCAAAGACCCTAGGACCAGGTGCGTTGTGTTAAAATGAAACCTGGAGTCCGAAACATAATTAATTGAAGAAAAATTTAATGAAGAAAATAGTTTGCAGTTTCATCCGCAGAAGTCAGCTTCAATACTCCCTATGAGTTCGTAGGCTGCCCCTGCTTACATCTTATAGACATAAGGATATATAGTCTAACGAAGGTCAACATTTGCGTAAACATATTAATCACTTCTTAATCAGTCTAAAGCTAGACATATTAAAAACATTCGTTGCACAATTCAAAGTGAAGAACAAGAAGATGATGATGATGATGAGGGCGCCAGGTCTTCCAGACAGCCCTAACATGGATCTTCCGTCCGCAACGGACCATGCTCTGCCTTTACAGAGGGGAAAAACCAGACACACATAGCAAACTTCTACTCAAGGCTAACTAGCTAAGCCAAACGTCTTATCAGTATAGCTGGGTAAACAGAAATGTAGTAAAATACAATACATCCTAAAACTGGATTGATAATTCCTCTATAATATCTTATACAGTAAACGTCACAGTTGATTTTCCAAAGCATCATGATCTAAAGGAAGACATAATAAAGACACAAAGCCAGGCTTTGTTTGACCTCGGGGGCTGGTCTGAAGCACACAGTCAAAAGACTTCTGTGAATGGCATTTACTCCTTAAATCAATCAGTCCAGCATACAGTATGAAATAAATGTATGCAATTTAATGAGTTAAATACTGATTCGTTGTATGATTATAATAAATTAATAAAAATTAATAAAAAGAAGGAAATGAATAAAAGGAAGTATATTGTCTCTCCATACAATTTCACTCCATCGTTCCCTTCAGTATGTTTACATGGACCCTCTTAATGCGATTTTAATGAGATTTTGGCAATATTGCAATTACACTTTACCTCATGTAAACACAATACTTTGATTATAATAATGCGATTAGGATCATAATCGCAGCAAGCATAATCATATTAACAATTGAGAACATAAAGGCATGTAAACACCTTAATCGCAGTATTGCCACCTTGACCAGAGAGTGCATGTGCTCGTGACGTACACGAATGATGTGACAAGCACCATCAGATTAGATGATCAGAAGGTGACGGACTTTTGGGAGGCCCAGGAAACGGAGTTTATATTGTCAACATTGCGCGACATAAACATAATGCAGTTCATTGAAGGACGAAAACGCTGACAATGGGTTGAACATTGGATTTCCAATCTAAGAAAAAGATGCGGACGACGGCGGTTGCATCTACGACGCACAATTTGAAGGCAAGCAGAAACATTATACCTATTATTCAAATGTTTTGCAGCATTCACATCATGTTAGCATAAATGTAATTTTAAGACCATTGTAAACTATCTTTGTGACGCGGAGTGCTTTCTTTATTTAATGAAGCCATTTGTAAGCTTGTTTGTTTTTATCTTTGTAACGTTACATTCATATGTGATGTGATGCCACAATACTGAGCGTTTGGTGTCTCTTCTTCTGCTTCCTGAACCAAACGTAACATTAATCTTCCGCATCTTCAGTCACTCAGATGTTGGGGGTAAATGACTCCTGCTATATTCATTAATACATTCAACAACAAAACACCTCAATCTCTTAGGAGTCTTGCTAGTCTCTGCCTCTCGGTCTGATGACGGCTCACTCAGGACGGGTCTGAGGTAAGACACCAGTACAGTCTGTGTGACACTCTGCTGTCAATTAACTATTTGTGGGAGTGGCCTCTGTCGGTGTGACACTACACCGACATGTATTTGAGAATGGCTTGATTTCAGAAGGGGCAACTTATTCTTCTTTTAATAAAAATACTTGTGGGTCTTTATCATTGTATGGTGGTGTACACACACTCCCAACACACATTTCAGTCCAAACTGCTTGAAAAAGTGCATGTACCACCGTATGACCCCTTTAATGAACATGGAGGTGGAAATGTTGTCTTTTTTGTTGAATCATATGTTTTGTTAAAGGTAGATGCATATGCTTGGTGAAGTTTTGATACAGCTTAAATGTAAAAAAAAAAAAAAATCTTTAAATTAAGGCATTCAAGTAAAAATGTTGTCTGATTAATTATGTGCAAATAAATGTTAGAATTTGAAATGCTTAACCATATACTGTATAGTGCATGTGTTAAACTCTTATTACAGTGGTACAGTGCTATTAGCATGTATCCCTCATAGCTGTCCCGATATCACTAATTTCTCCTCAGTGGATGGTTTGCTGCCATGTGGTTGGTAAGTGCTTGTCTGATGGATTTTGCCTCATGCTCTGCAGTGTTGATTGCAGGGGCCAGTGGCTGAGGAAAACCTCTATCCAATTCTGCTGCTGCATCAATGTACTGTGGATTCAAATGTTCCTTGTGCTGTTCACAAAAGTTGTGCAGGGCACAGCACGTCACCACCATGCATGGAGGGAACGTGAAATGAAAATCACTTCTTTTCATCAGAACTCTTCCATCTTGATTTGAGATGTCAAATGCTAGTTCTTACCACAGTTCTTGCAGCACTGTGATAGATATTAAAAGACTCTTTCTGGGGTCAATGTGGTAGATGATGGGTATCCTTTAATTAATCCCTGACCATTCAAGAAGTGGGTATGCAGGATCTCCAAGAAGAATGTAGTTGACAGGTTTGTCTTGAATTGTTGTCACGCTTTAAAGACAAAAAGTAATTTGGTTTGTCACAGTGAATTGCTCTGTAGGAAATGGCATCAAATGTTACTGGTCCATTAATCTACACTCAACAAATATATAAACGCAACACCTTTGTTTCTGCTCCGATTTTTCATGAGATGGACTTAAAGATCTAAAATTAATTCCAGATAC
>JAUCMU010000013.1:1062091-1083642 GCA_032275025.1 Enteromius treurensis | reverse complement strand
CACATCCTTTATCTCCACCGGGTAGACGAAATGTTGCCATACTGCTGACTTAAATGAGGAGGAAGGGTCCGCAATCTTTGTGTTTCCTTAAGCTCTTCTTCAACTAGCTCAACTTTTGCAGGCAGGCATCACATGATTGGAAAGGTAGTCACGTGGTGTGTCGCGATTCTCCCTTATCACAATAATAATACTGTTTTACGATAATACTGTTTTACCCAAATAAAACAAAAATAACATAATTTACTCTTGCGTCAGAGATGGACAGCATAGGGCACGGGAAACTCTTCCATTTTTTCTTTTATTAAAGACTTTATTAAAAAGAAGTTTTATTCCTCTAGAATCGTTGGGGTACATAACAGCATTTTTAAATCTTTCAGCAGTATTTCCTTAGTAGAGCCTGCCTCTCTGCTGAGAATTGAGTGTTTGTAGCTCGGATACGTAGCTTTGTATTTCTTTCTATCACTCTCAGTTGTTTAAAGTGATAATATATAACTTAACTCTTTCAATATTTCCTATAGTATAAATCAAGCCTATTTAGTTGTTGATCATTCCCTTTTTAATCTAAAAACCGTGAGTACAGCTCATTGACATTCATTTGCTGGTTAGCTTGTCATTCGCATCTTCGCTCGTGTTATACCCTCGGATATTACTGTTTTCTATGATTGTCTCCTTTTATTTTCTCTTTCTCCATTTAATTTACTGTTCGCTCCGTTTCATTTCTTGTTTTGCTTCATTTTTCACAAGTTTTTTAAACAACAGTGGAAAGTAAATAATCCATCAATCATGGTGAGTATGGCTTCTTCTTTTCTTGTTGTTTGCACATCATGCCACATGTATAGATGAAAAGAGACAGTCTTCATCCCTCCTGGGGTGGTGCCGCTCTTCTTTCTAGATATATGGCAAATAGTCTTAGATCTCATACTTGCCAGAAAAGGGAACACTCGTTACATCGTAAAAAAGAATGGAATCTACGCTAATATTAGTCTGTCTCTCTCTTATTCTGTTTCTCAGTCCGTATCCAGATCAGATGGTGTATCAGCACAAAGAGATGATCTTCATCAGAGACAAGAACACCTAGATGAGCCCTATGGAAAGATCACTGGAACCAAATGCACACAAACACAAACACACGCACACAATATAAATACTATGCACAATTTGACATGAGCTTAAAGTTAAAATGGAAATTAGAGGAGAACCGGCCCCAACTAAGCCTGGTTTCTCCCAAGGTTCTTTTTTCTCAATTTTCTCACAGATAGGATTTTGATTCCCTGCTGCTATCACCTCTGGCTTGTTTATAGTTGGGACCACATAATTTCTAGTGATCATCGTCGTTTTAATTAAAGAGACTGTCTCGGCAAAGAGTTTAATCTCGTCATTATACATTACCATCACTATGTTGTCCTATTTGATAATGTTCAGTTCTTTGCTTGAATCTGTATTGTTAAAAACGCTATATAAATGATTGATTGTTGGGACTCTCATACTGATGGCACCCATTCACTGCAGATGATCCATTGATGAGAAAATTTAAATTCTGCAAATCGGTTCAAGTGAAGAAATAAAGTCTTTAATGGCCCAAGGTTTTGTACATTTCCAGATATTTCTGAAACATATTTAATACATTTTCATGTTTGAGTGATCTATTCCTTTAAGGTTTTAAAGTGTAGCCTTTTTTTCTAAATTATATAATCCTTACAAGTAAATTTGATATATTTATGCATGTGTTTGTTTTCATTCATTCATAATTGTACTAAACCCATAGATTATTTTATACTTTTTGTATAACACTTCTTTTTGTAGAAAGCCTTTGTGGCCAGACTTGTCATCCCACATTTTTTGTGAGTAAATAAAGCAAAACCTGGTATAGTAATGCATCACCATACATGATGCCTGAGGAGTGACACTTTGAAAAATCACATCGTATTTAAGAATTGCCCTACCTTAGCTTGACTCCCTTCCCTGAGGCTGGAGTTGGGGAGGAAACTGCATATCTACTGTCAGCTCTCATATCCTCTCAAAATGTATCTTTCTTTCTCTTTTTTTCACTCTCTCAGCGAGTATGCATCAGCTGTCATTCTACTGTCGGCTCTGTGAAAAATGTGTCCAATTCCTGTAGTTAATCAAAAAAAAATAAAAATGTAAAATGCTGATGTAACAGTTTTTTGGAAATGAAATGACAACAACCAGCACAAAGATGAGCAGAAATGGCCATCAAAGAAATACTGGATGCTAAATTGTGAATCCTTAGTGTACACATACATTTAGTTGAAAAAAAATAAATAAATAAATAAATTGTATATATACACTCGTGCTGTCAAATAATTAATCAGAATTAATCAAATCCAAAACAAAAGTTTTTGCATAATATATGTGTGTACTGTGTCTGTTTATTATTTATTATTAATAACATTCATTATGTATATATTAATACACACACATGCGTGTATATATTTCAGAAAAAAAAAAATGTTAATGATGTTTGTAACATCCTGTTCCCGTTTAGTCTTGTCTCCCCCCCGTTGTCAGTGTCTTTTTGGTTTCTCCCTCATTGAGTTCAGTGTCATCACCTGTTTTGTACACCTGTCAGCACTTTAGTTCATTAGGTTCTTGTCCTTATATACCCATGTTTTTCAGTTCTTTTTATGTCCTGTTAAAGTTTCGTGCTCGCCCGTGTGTGTGATGATCTGTTGCTGCCCCGTCAGCATTCTTTTGTTTCATCTGGTTTTATTAAACGGATGTTTATTGGAAGTCCTGTCTCCTCCGCTCCGTGCTTGCTGAGAGGCAAGTCGCTACACAACACTTTCACGGACAGCTCGTGACAATGTTTATCTGTACATCACGTTTTGTTTTTCCTCACATCACTCTCTTTAGTCTGACTTTTGAATTGCAGCTTTTATGGTTAAAAGTCCCCCTGATGCTTTTATTGTAGTACAGTTAGAGTCAGACTTGCGCTGTGGTTTCTTAATAATACACATTATGATATGTCTAGACTTTGTGGTTAGAATTTCTGTCGATTCAAAAGTCATAATTATAGACTACCATAATCAACAGACATATCTTCAATGAAAAAAGGAAAATGAATAAACTTTAGCTTTTACTAGCTACTGAGTGCCTTAGCAAACACTTTTGAGTATCTTTATTGATTTGATGAGCCTAATCTGAGTTAATTCGGTGATTAGTTTACATGTGTGCTCTCAGTCCTTGAAGCTACGTAAGATGTTAGAACTGCTGATGTAAGCTAGCACATGCTATTTTTTGTGCTGCATGCATCAGACGGTCAGTGAACAGACTCTGGGTGGTCTGTGGCTCATTACTATATTTTGTTACTCAGTTCTGCCTCATTAATTGTTGATTTTCATATCTTTCATCCAGTAAACTCATATTACCTTTTTTTTTTTTCTTCAAATAGTTGGAGCAATTTTCTTCGGACTCTTTTTAGATAAAAATAAATATGTGCTTACACATTCATGGGAGTGAAATAAAGTTTATGATTATCTGAAATTGCAAAGATTTTTGTGAATGCGCTTTTTGATACTCAGAACTCTGCTGCATTTGCTACTGTGCCATATGAACACTTAAAAGGTCACCCAAAAATGAACATCTTGAACCATTTCTTATTCAAAACCAAACACTTGGTGGCAAACATCCAGCTGTTTTCCTTGTATATCTATATCAATCAACATAGCAATCAGTCAATTAATCAATTAATAGACACAAATTTGGCTCGTATGAGATTTATATATATTAGCTATGTGTTAATCTTATGAATAATAGCTTTGAGTGAAGAACAGCATACCCCAGAATAAATAAATTAAATCTTCAATTTTACAAACACCCCACAGTGTTTGGCTATTTGCATCAATGGCATCAAACCAGTAACTGTGGTCATTTTGAAATGTCCATGTATGGAAATGTTCGATAAATTGTGATTTTGTGTTCCACAATATATTGAATGAATAAATAAATACAGGTTTAAGGAAGACATGGTGTTTATTTTTGAGTGAACTGTTACTACAGAATATATGGGATATGCATCACCAGAAACTTTAAAAAAAATACAAAGCACAATCTGAATTCTTCTCACATTTCCACACCTGGAGAAAATTGTTCACTCTTATCAGGAGAAGCATTACATGAGCTATGATACAGTATGCTAGTCTGGAACCAGATTAGAGGGAGAAAAATATCAGCCTCTGCAGATGATTGTGTGTAACTAAGCTGAGAAAATGGTGGCTGTGCCTAAGAACTTTTTTCACTGACCAGAGGGCGAAGGCTAAGAAATACCATTACGTCCATAAACTCTGTTGCAGATTGGAAGACGTCTCTCTAACACAATGTCAACAGAGAGAGCAGGAATTCATCAACCCCTGCTGACTTTCTCGCTCCCCTCACGTTCTCCATTGAATTTATTTTTGGTGGAATGTGTTTTTTTCCTTTTCTTTTCTGTTTTTGTTCTTTCATCTTTGCGTAGGATGGCAGCTCATTTACCGATGGTAGAAGGTTTCCTTTGATCATAACAGTGGTAGTAAAAAAATCAAACATGTAAGATACAGCATGGTGAAAGATCTCCCTTTTCTGGTCCTATATTTGTAAATCAATTATTTATTTATTTATGGAGAGATTGTTGGATCATGGGAATATAAAATAAAACACGTATATAGGAGCAGTAATGATACAGTTTTACATTTCATAAAGCAAGATATTAGTGCAAATATATTCAAAGTGATGACTATATAATGTGGGTGTCACAAATGAGAACGTAAAACGTGTGAGTTCATGTGCAAGTAGGTTTAATAAAAGCTCAGGGTTAGGACAAGCAGAGATCGAGCGCCGGCAAACGAGTCAAAGGAGGCAAAGAGAGGATATCCAGATATAGGCAGAAATTCGGCGATGAGTAAATCCTAATGACAGAACACAATGAATACAGGAACACGAATTAACTTGGCTAGGGTTGATGGCAAAATATAGAAACAATGATCCGTGACAAACAGACTGGTATATATACACAGGTGGCACTGATTGAATGATTGAACCAAACTAGCAACAGCTGTGAGGAGAGGTGCATTATGGGGGATGGAGTCCAGGAATGAAAACAGACATAAACACACACACAGTTTATGGAGGGCTGGAGTGCCATTCAAAGTCTTGCTGGCACATCCAGCTGATCATTACACGAGGAGCAGAGGTATAGCTCAAATTTATATATTTCTAATCAAGTGCTTGACAAATTTAAGAATATTTCTGATAAGAATATAAAAAGTAGACTAAAAGTATTCTTTCCTATTTTTTTTTTTTAATTATACTAATAGCACACTTAAACTTCTTTTTCGTAAATGGTTACATTTTATAAATGCAATTTGCATTTTATTTAGCTGTGATTTGTGTACATGTCAAAGTGATTTATTGTTGTATTTACCTTTGAATGGTACTTCTTTAGATTTGGTGGAGTATGGCTTGTAAAGTGGGAGGCCAGACTCACATTATGTGCTTGTTTGAGAGCGTGCAACTGCGGTGCCATGAGTAAAGCCTTCTAAAGGAGTGTCGATTGAGGACATCCTTAATCTGTGTTTAAAGTTTGCTGTTTCTTGATATTTGTTTGTTCTTAAATGTTTTGTATATAATGTTACACCATCACTCACGGAACTTAATATTAAGTGCAGCAAATAAGTTAAAACATTGCTATAGTGGTAGAGCCCTCGTCCCACAAACGAACCTTACAGATTATTCAATGCTGGTCCTCTAACAAATCACACAGAGTATATTCCTGTCACAGAACATTAGATGACCACAAGGTGAGTAAATGGTCATAGATGAGTTGAATAAACTGAATGAAAAAAATCTGGTCAGATAAGTTAGACAGGCGAAGACTGGAAGTCAGGTTAGTGGCTTGTAGTAACAATGACATGTAGGGCTTATCAACAGCTAGACCAGAAAATGAGTGAGTGAAGGGCGACTGCTTTTATATGGTAGGTGATGAGGTGAATGGTGGCAGGTGTGCTGACTGGGGCAGAGCAGGTGTGAAATAGACGAGATGCTGCTAAATGGATCTCTTAATGTGGTATGGTGACTGAGCTGGAAAATTTCCATAAAAGAGTTCAACTTCCTGTTTACACCTCTTTGTTACTAGACTGTTATATTCCCTTTACAAAAATGAACCATGGTTTTACAAATGAAAAAAACAACAACAACTAAAAAAAAGTTAAACCGTGGTAACCACAAATTAACAGTGATTTTGCTACACTAGCCATTTTTGGGGGGTAAAATTGGTTATACAAATGGTCCTCAATATACAAAAAAACACGGTTACTATATGTTTACTACAATAAAACCATGATTATAGTTTTCACAAGGTCACATCAGCTACCAAACAATCAAATTATATCTCAGCCAAATGCTATTAAGATTGCTTAAAATTGCTATTTAGATACCATTTTGGTTAAAGGGGTCATCCGGTCCCACATGCACTTTTACAAGCTGTTTGGACTGAAATGTGTGTTGGGAGTGTATGTACACAACCACCCTACAATGATAAAGATCCACCAGTTGTTTTGTTTTAATGTAATAGTGACAGAGGCTACTCCCACAATAAATGATTGACAGCAGCGTGTCACACAGACTGAACTGGTGTATTACCTCAGACCCGCCCTGAGTGAGCCGTCATCAGACCGTTTAAACCGAAGGGAAAACACAGATATTCCTCTGCGGTTTGGCCTCTCATTTACACGAAAACCCCGTTTTTATCATAGACATTTTTTTTTTTAAACCAGCTTCGATAATTTGTTAATCGGAAGTATGAATAATAGCTGGCATCCTATTGATACTGCCAGTCCTTCGGGACTACTAACTTTACCTCTTGCAGACTGTACATAATTATTAATTCCCTCTGATATTTAACTGTCACCTGATATTTCTCTTTTGTTAATCGGAAGCGGTAGGTTGGGGATTGCCTTTTTTTGTTCATGGTGATTCTTATTTTCTCCTGTTTCTGGCCAGTTAGGGAGACAGGGAAGGCCTCTGTATTTTATTTCTTTTTTTTTATTTAGTAGGTAAGTTAACGCTATAAACCCAGTTAGCCTCCCGTTCTGTTTATTATTTTGGCCTTGATCCCTTTCCGACGAGATGCTTCCTGCCTATTTATCGTGAACCATAATAAACCTGTTATTTTGCGGAAATTTCTGTTGTCATGATTAGAGCTGGTACAGGAGAGGGGTTTCGTTACAGGTTTTCTTTTTATCTTGTCATCGGCCTCGCCAACCCCTAGACTGGCCGGGACGTGACATAACATAAAAGAATACAGAATCTTGGGATCAAAATATCACAAAGAAGAAGCAGAAACGAATGGTTGCACATGCAAGCAAATGCATATGTAAAATAGCACAATCATCAAACAGCATATATATCAAAACTGCCTGATGTTACTAAATTAAATGTTGACCCTGGAAGTGGGACTGTAAAGTTTAGGATAGCCATCTACTCCTACGTCCCATCTATTTTATTTAAACATACTGTAATGCATCAAAAAAGCTGCTGTTGCTGATTATACCAATTAAGAGAAAAATTATCAGAAATTTTCAGCAAAAATTTACTAAATGATGAATTGTGAAAGTAAAAAACAATTAAATCAATAAAAGTATGCCATGAAACAAAACATTCCACACCAGCACAATCTATAAATCTTTACCTTGAATCCGATCTTGAGGTCCTCACAGAGCTGAGAGCAGCCGCTCAGTTTACTGTTTAGGCATTCATTAATGAAGCAGTTCAGCTCATCCGTACCGTCTCCACAGTCGTCTTCACGATTGCATAGTAACGCCTCACTTATGCATTTACCGTTCCCACATGCATACGCCGTGTCATTACATTTCTTTTCTGCTTGAAAAAAAAAAAAAAAGAAAAAACGTTAAACAGATACACAGATTCGACCGGCCCTGCAGGTTTCTACTCTCACCAAAACCTTTTCAAGTTTGATTTAGCATATGTCATAAATGTCTTTTTTTTTTATTGAGATTTATAAATCATCTGAAAGTGGAATAAACAAGCTTAAACAAGCATTCCATTGATGTATGGTTTGTAAGAACAGGATACTATTTGGCCAATGTACAATTATTTGAAAATGTGGAATCTGAGGGTGCAGAATAATCTAAATATTAAGAAAATCGTCTTTAAAGTTGTCCAAATGAAGTCCTTAGCAATGCATATTACTAATCAAAAATTAGTTCTGACATATTTCCAGTAGGAACGTTATCAATACTTAATATCCTAATGATTTTTGGCATAAAATACAAATTTGACATTTGATCTATACATTGTATATGTCTCCCATGCTAGTTATGACAGCTTTTGTGCTCCAGGGTCACATATTTTATTCGTTTGTCTGCATTGTTGTGTGACTCAGCACTGGTTTAGCCGAATCCCAAATGCATGAAGCCACATAGGCTGTCGAACAGCTTTGTCATGGAACAGGGCCAGAGATATCAGCCGGATTAGCGTTTAGTTCATACCAGGCCCGTTGCAGTGAAGATTTTTGGGAGCTTCGTCTGAATGATCGTGACAGTCAAACTCTCCGTCACACTCCCAAGTTTTCTGGATCAGACAGCGGCCGTTATCACAGCGGAACTCACTGGCCTTGCATGCAGGATACTCTGAAAAGACAAATACAGACCCATGGTCGCAATTTATTAAAAAACATCCACTTGTGTAGTTATGGCTACCTAAATATTAAAATAGCTTCTCTGTTCTCTGTTTTTATGTTCTCTTATACCTCCCTCTATCTAAATACTCGTTTTCGATTGGCTAGCAGGAGTGCACT
Source organism: Enteromius treurensis (assembly GCA_032275025.1). NCBI lineage: Eukaryota > Metazoa > Chordata > Actinopteri > Cypriniformes > Cyprinidae > Enteromius > Enteromius treurensis. The sequence continues at coordinate 1,074,830 of JAUCMU010000013.1, read as the reverse complement.
AAATTAGCCTTGGATTATGCATTTTATCTTTCAGTTTAGTTTTTAACAATATTATCCTTGAGATGTGGTTACACTGCAAAAAACCTTTAGACATGGCTAAGGAAATAAACAAAAGTCAGTGTTATTTTAATATAATTGATGTATTATTACAGTTTCTGGTAATATTTTGAAGTTTTTTTGTTTGAAAAAAACAAACAAACCTGTATTTCTATTCTCTTGCATTCATTTCCATCTGAATGTCTAATGTGAACAAACCTTTTAGAAGGCAATATATACTGTATTGTAAATTTGCAATATTTTAAAATTATTATCAGTTAATCATGTGTAATTTGAGAGACAATTTCTGTATACAAATACTCTGAACAACTCTTGATTTGTTCAACGATTTGAACAAGCCTTGATTTAATTTAAGTGAGAGTTAAGTATTGACATCTTCCAAATCATTAGCTATAATTCATCCCATTATTTGGAAATTACGAGATAATAACTTATCAGAAATAATCAAGACCATACCGCATTCCAGAGACTCGTCTGAGCCATCGCTGCAGTCGTTGTCGTGGTCACATACGAAGTGTTTGGGGATGCACTGTCTATTCTGGCACATGAACTCTCCCGCCTTACACGTGTTATTGAACACTGCGTGAAAAAGAGACAAGGACACACTCGAAGGTGAGTGATTCATGCAGTATTTTCACCAAAGCGAGTAACGCGTGTGATGGCTCACCACAGCCAGCCTTCACACTCTCGTCGGCTCCGTCCGGACAGTCTCTGTCTCCGTCACACACCCAGCGTTGGGGGACACACTTGTGTGAGTCGGGACATTGAAAGGCATCCGCGCTGCACGTCTTGTTCTCTGTGAATTAAAAACACACCCCTTTCAGAAACATAGAGAACAATTCACTCTCATTTATGATGTTGATAAATGTCTGCGATTCATCAGTCATGCTTTGACGAGTCACACTTTGAGATGTCCTATTTCCTGCTGGTTTTAAGGATCAGCACTCACTGCATCTGCTGTCCTCATCTGTTCCATCTCCACAGTCGTCCGCCCCATCACACACCCAGCTGCTGGAAATACAGCGATGATTCCCGCACTCAAACTGTGTCGCCGAGCAGAACTTGTCTGAGCAGAATCATTAAGTGAGCCCTTAGTTAATTATGCAAAAGATTCTTCACAGAAAGAACTCGTTTAAAACATTCTGGAAAGACTGACCTCAAATGAACTGTTCAAAACAGAGATATAAACCTAACAAAACCTCAATTTGAAAAAATGAATAGATGTTTGCCTTTGGTATTAGGACAAAAAACCCACACAAAAACACTGAATACATAAAAAGAGGTTCAATTCATGTTTAAAAGTAAAAATGGGGTTGCACTATTTTACTGTATGCGCACTTGTACTTACTTAAGTAAAGTACTGCTACATGAGGTAGGGTTAGGTTTATGGCCTAGTTATTGTCATTTCTATAATAAGGACATAGTATGTACATGAGGAACATGACTGTAAAATCAAGTGATTGGGGTTCCCTTTAACAGTCTAAAACATGTTAAATAAAGTGCACGCAAATGTTATAAAACATCCCTCAATCCATCTGAAATAAGAAAGTCACCTAAGATACTTAGAAGGTGGGTGAACTATTCCTTTAATGGCTTACTCAGCGTGAGCATATTTTAAATCCCTTAATCCTACAACATACCTAAATGCAACAACTACCTCACTAACTATTTTGAAAAGGTTTATATATATATATATATATATATATATATATATACTTATTTAAATAAAAGCTATTAAGGCATTTACTTAAACAGAGAACAATAAAACAATGCATATAAGTTAAGTTAGCTAAGCATCGTTTTGTTTTCTTGGTTTCTGTATTTTATATTATTATTAAAATTTATGCATTTTGATCTTGTTTTTCTTGTGTCTGAATCTGTCCATGTTCCTACTGTCTGTGATTCTTTACACTGTAAAAAGTACTATTTGATGTTATATAAGTGTAACATCCTGTTCCCGTTTAGTCTTGTCTCCCCCCGTTGTCTGTGTCTTTTTGGTTTCACCCTGATTGAGTTCAGTGTCATCACCTGTTTTGTACACCTGTCAGCACTTTAGTTCATTAGGTTCTTGTCCTTATATACCCATGTTTTTCAGTTCTTTTTATGTCCTGTTAAAGTTTCGTGCTCGCCCGTGTGTGTGATGATCTGTTGCTGCCCCGTCAGCATTCTTTTGTTTCGTCTGGTTTTATTAAACGGATGTTTATTGGAAGTCCTGTCTCCTCCGCTCCTTGCTTGCTGAGAGGCAAGTCGCTACACCACACTTTCACGGACCGCTCGTGACAATACAATATACATTTTATTCACTTTATGCTGTTTGTTGATGTTTTTAATCCTAAAAAAAGCTTATGTCCCCATTTCAAATAGAACATTTAAAGGAAATCTCCAGAGTTTTTCCAAATTCTTCCCTCAACTTAGATCTCTCCCGTCTCAACGCAAATCACTTCACAGCACTTCGACCCCGGTGCTCACTCCTTGGTTTGATTGACGGAAGTGAGAGGGAAAGGGAGAGGGGGAGTTTTCAGAAGTGATGATATTAGTAATGTGTGTATGTTTGGATGTCGTTTCTCCCCATGTGCTCTTTGTGTTCTCCCCATGACCTAGTTTTGTTAAATAGTTATTTCTGTCAGGTGATTGTCTGCCCTTTATAAGTCGGTTGTTGTCCGTGATCGTCAGTGTATAGGTGTGTTATTTGATCCTCAGTGTTTCTTTGTTATTAAAAAGATGTTTAATTGCTACAAGGACTGTCTTCGTGCTTTTCCTGGACAGCAATGTGACAATATTACTGAGCCAAGCCAATGATTGCATTGATTACTGCTCTTTCACCATACATTTTAATTATGTTTTTTATCCGCTTAAAAATATCGCCACTCTTTATTTTGTGTCACCATACTTGTGTAACCTTTCTTTTGTGTAATCTTTAAATAGGGAAACCATGGATTCATCCCTGTTTGGATCCTAAGGAATGAATGGAGCTAAGCTAAATGCTAACACAGTGGTGCCACGCGCTAGAGTGATTAACTCCATGAACTGAGACAGGAAAGATACATATCAACTCGTCTAAGCTGAGGGAAGAACATAGGGGAATATGGAAAAACTGTGGTGTTTTCCTTTAAGAAGTAGCCAAACGTCTATGAGGAAAGTCGCTTAATAAATAAACTATATGTTTATTAATAATATCTAAATAATAAATGGCAAAAATAAGGGGTAGTGTAGAGTTAAGGGGTAGTTTCCAGGATGACAGAAATACAAACTCACCACAGTGCGCCTCGTCATCTCCATTCTCACAGTCGTTCTCCTTGTCACAGGTCCAGCTCATGGGGATACAGCGACCGTTGGGACAGGCGAAGAAGTTTGATGGACACTTTCTCTTTTTCTTATCTGACAAGTAAAAAGAAACGAGACAGAGGCTGATTTGTTCGTTTAAATGCTCTCTTAAGTCTACTGTACAAATATCTAATAAAAAAAAATATTTTAGTTTTAATGCAGAAAAGACAGAAAAAAGAAGCAGGAAAGATGCCGGTTTTGAAGTATGCGTGTGCTCACCTGGGCAGTTTCTCTCATCTGAATAGTCTCCACAGTCGTTTGCGCCGTCACAGATCCATAATGGAACATAGCACTGGGTAGTGAACTCACACCGCTGATAGATCACGCCTTTCACACCCAAACGGAAATAACTGGAACAATCAGAGGCCGCTGAAAAACAAAATGTATGACAAATGCTTCAAGGAACAGTTTGTCCAAAAAATGTTTCTATCATGAATTTCTCATCCTCATATCGTTCCGAACCTGTAAGACTTTGTTTGTCTTCGGAACACAAATTATACTATTGTCTAAGATAGACCGCAAGGATATTTCCACGATCAGTGCACAGAAACACAGCAAGGACATCAGTAAATCAGTCCATGTGACGTCAGTGGTATAACTATAATATAATAAGCTACGAGAACTTTTGTGTGCAAAGAAAACAATAATAACATGACTTATTCAGCAGTTCTTCTCCCTGAGTTACCGTATTCCACCATTTTGGAAAGCACTACAGAACCTTACCAACATTTCCGCTCATTATTGGACTATTTTTCCGATGTTCTTGCTACGTTTCTGAACCTTGATTGTGTAAGGATCCTTCCTGTATATGGAGGGTCAGAGAGCTCTCAGATTCCATCAAACATATCTTCATTTGTGTTTTGAAGATGAACCGAGGTCTTATGGGTTTGGAACGACTTGATGGTAAATAATTAATGGCAGACTTTTCATTTTTGAGTGAAGTAACAGTACAGGCTGTGCTATATTTAAGGAATCTCTTGTTACCGTGTATGACAACAAAATACATATAGCACATTTAGATTTCATGAAGACTTACAGCAGTTCATTTCATCGCTGGCGTCCTCACAGTCCAGCACCTGATTACAGCGACTGGAGTTTGACACACACGACCCATCTCTGCACTGAAACTGATCCGCCGTGCACATGGTCGCTGGAACACAAGTACAACAAAATCATTGGCTAAAGAAATAACTAGTACTACTCACAATAACAATAATAAAATGTTACTTTTAGGACCACAACAGCATTACAGATGTTCAGAATATAATGTGTGTGAATGAATGGACTTACCATTACAGAAGAGTTCATCAGAGTTATCCCCGCAATCATCTCGCCCGTTACACCAGGAACTGTGTCCGACACAGCGTCCATTCACACAGTGCTTATAGCCCTTCTTGCACACGCGGTTAGCTAGACACAAACACAGGCTGATAAGAGAGGCCGGCCTTCAGAACCGCTGTGAACATTGAGAATATTAGACTCACTGCAGTAGGACTGCTTCTCGTCTGACTTGTCTTTGCAGTGGGCCATGCCATCGCAGGTGAGCGTGTATTTGATGCAGTCTCCATTCCCACACTCAAAGTCATCCATACTGCTGCACGAAGTGTTCTGAGCTGAGAGACACAAGACAGCCGCCATTAACATACTGTAGTGCGAGCGACTTTCTATTCCTGCTTGTACTGTAGCTTGTTGATCACAGCCTCCTCGTGAACAGGCATGTAGTCACATTTTGTCCAAAAACAGTGTTCACCCTGCTCCACTGATGTAGATTAGTAGCAGCTTTAGGATATCAACACGACTAAATGCAGACACATTATTATATATATTTTTCCGAGTGGTGCCGAAGGGTTTCAGCAATCGGTCAGAAAGAACAAACACATTTGAGCTTCTGTGTGCCCTTTGTCTGCGTGTCGATCAGTGTGAATAAAAACCAACACTGAAAATTATGAGTATCTTCATTCGGTTGAAAAAACAAGAGACACTATTACAAAATGTTTAATGGTTTTACTAGTTATAATGTAGATTGTATTGGTTTTAATGGAAACTGTAATTGACCCTGAGGGTTTCTGCTGGTATTAGAGTCCAATTTAAAACCAATAAATCTAAACGGAATATGTCCCAAAACACACTACAGAAAACCAATTGAATTGTTTTAATGGTTTGTAATGTTTGTAACGGTATTTGATCAGGATCATTCAAACCTGTCTTTGTTTAATGCTGCTTTAAGACTGTTCATCTCCATACCATGATTATATTGCAAACACTGTATTTGAAGATACAAATAAAAAAGAAAAGAATACCTGCAGATGCACATATTTTCTGCGAGTCTGTGAGTGGTCAGCAGTCTCTCACCTATGCAAGTGTTGTCCTCAAGCAATCTCCTCTCTCCACGACAGCTACAGTTGACCCGTCCGTCTGATGTGAGCAGACACAGATCCTGACAGCCTCCATTATTCACCCGACAGGGCGAGAACTCACCTGTGTGCGCACACACACACACACAGAGGAATTTAGCATCCCCAGAAGCTCTTGACATTGAGAAGTCAGAAGAAGCATATTGTGTACTCATTATGCCGCCCTTCATGAAATACACAAACAGACACAAATAACCCACTTCACTAACATTCACTACCCACTTGCACACATATTTACAGACAACTATTTCCAATTCACAGCACACTGATGTAAGCACTCAAACTGTAATTCTCACAGTGGTGTGCAGATGAAAGTTATTTATAGGGTCACAAATGGTTTTGTAGGAAATAAACGTTAATATGTATTTATACATTTTTCCTTTTATATAAATGATCATAATACCATACATTTATATATGTGTTCTATTTTTTATGCATTACATTGAGTAGATTGTTAACTGGGATACATAGTTATAATAATATATCATTTATTTATTAAACACATAATTCATAATAGATTCATTCCTTAATTAGTCAACTAAACAACTAGAATTAAATGTAAACTATAAAAATTGGTTTGCAAGTTCAATAGACCAGGATTTGTTTATTTGCATTATATATAAACGTAATACTTTTCTTAAATATATTTATTTATTTATGTGTGTGTATTTGTATATACATGATAAATATACACAGTACACACACATACTGTATACTTTGTAAACCAACATTTGGGATGCGATTAATGGTGATTAATCATTTGACACCATTAATTAACTTCATATCTCCAAGTAAAACTGGGTATTCAAATGTAAATACGTATATATTTGTTCGGTTTTGTTTGGGTTAATGTCTGAGATGGGAGGACAGTAAACGGGGGCTTTGGAGCAGACAGAGATGCTGTCTTTGGGGGTTTGAGTGCTTGAGAATTGCTTCTATCACACTTAGATAAGCATGATGAAAGATATTGATTGTGTCATTCCCAAGCGTTATAGAGTTCTTCTCGGTTCTGTGGCAATCACAGATTACTTTTGGCACATAATTACATGGTTGAGATGACAGGACACTGTAAGGCAATCGCTCTCTCACACAGTTGATTTGGAGTACTTTTGACCGCCGTTCACTCACAGCTATTTGTATCATTGGCCACAGCGACGATCCCCATTGGCTGCTGTGGAATATCAGCTCTTAACACCTTCATCTCTCCACCGACATATTTGTCGGCTCTTAGGACAGCTCTACGCACCCAGTCCGTCCATAAGATGTGGTCACCGTACACGGCCAAACCAAAAGGATGCACTGGCTCGTTTTTCAGAACCACCTAGACGCAAAACAAATAGAAAAGAAGCATTTGGTTTGTCGAAATCGCCATCGTTTCTCCATATTACACTATGCTTTTCCCTCAACATAGACGAGTTGAAACATATCTCTGCCATCTTAGTGCGTGCACTTAATCAATGTTGCACGTGATGCCACTATGTTAGAGTTTAGCTTAGCTACATTCCTTTCTAAGGATTCAAACAGAGATGTACACTACTTACAGTAAAAACCACCAAACACTTCCACATTTAATAACGGCTACATGACTAGTAGTGACATCACAAACAATCACAATCATTTCTGTTAAGCTTATTTTTATGAAGCAGTCAATCAGATGCAATCAGATTATTGACTGCCTTAAAAAAAAATTACGCCCCACTGAAGTCATAAAGCGCTGCAGTAATGGGAAACGTTCTTCGCTCGCTTTCTCAGCTTGTTCTGTGTACAGCAGGTATATGACGAGCCATTTACAAACACTGATCCTCAAACGTTGCCTCAAGACACCAATCAAACATTTGTGTTGCATTTTATTTTCATGTTTTTACTCATAATGATCACTAGTAGCCATTCATATAGTTTAGCATTTGATTGTCATTTAACCATTAACTAATTGATGTGACCAGTGCAATTAGAATTATTAATTAAACTCTGCTCCTTTTTTATCATTTTCACTTGGGGCATCATTTATCAGTCTAACGTAGAAACGAGTGCAAATGCGTGTGCACAAATCAACGTATGACACGTGTGAACTCATGAATCATTGGCGAATGATCGCACGTTGATAAATATGGCAGATTAAAATAATCTTTTATTTGAATATCACAACCCTAAAAACACACCGGTTTAGAAGCCTCGCCCCTAAAGTTTACGACACAGAGAAACAAATGTGATCTCATGAACGAGAAATTTATCTTGCCCCAAAAACACCAGTTAACTGCAAACAATTATGCTACATTAATCTATTTAATTTATGAATATTAAAATATTAGTAAATATAAACATTATAGCCTCTTTTCTTCACTCTACAACAAATATTTTACATTTAACGGTCTTCAGAACAGAAGAAAAATGAAAAATAAGTAGTTTAAAATGATATATTAAACTTTAAAATAAAACACACATTTGGCCATTGCCAATTTTTAGGAACAGCATACAAATGGTTTGCTTAACATTATATGTAGCCTTAAAAAGTCTTTACTTCACACATGTTCTAATATCCATGTGAAGTCCTTCAAATGCACAAAAAAATGGGCACTGGTCGCTGATCTTACAGTGAACCTTTTACAACTTTTACACTGTTTGGTTGACTGCATTTTAGTTTTATGATGAATAACTGAAATGTTAGGCAGCGCTATGTGTGTGTGTGTGTATGTGAGTACCCCCTGCGATCAGACGGATTAAATCAAATAAAGGCATGAAGAAACAAAATAAAATGAATTAAGAGTGTCACAAAAATGAGTGTAGCCTATTTGTTGCAGTTTTTTTCTTTTGTTAATCTGTTAACTGTATTATAGCCTATTATATATTTTGTGTGGCCCTATATATTTTCTTGCTTTGTATAGGCTTAATTTTTGTTTTTCTTTGCACATGATGTGACGATAGAATCTTTGTGGTCTGCTGTTTGCACTGCTCTTTGCGCATATAAAGTTTAAGCCCTGAATATAAAATTTAAAAAAGACATTCAAAAATAATGATCCACTAATGAGCTTCGGTTGAAGGTCAGGAAACTAACCTACAGAATCCTGTTACAATTCTCCAGCCGATTTAAACGCTGCGTGCAAGTTCATTTAGCTCAAAAACTTGCGTTTCCAAGCTGAGACCAGACGTGAGATTTGATTGTAGCCACCGCTCACGTTTTGGAAACCAGGCAAGACTTGCTGTTTTGGGTATTAGACAACTTTGTTGACTAGTTGTTCAGTTAGCAGACACAACAGATGGCAGCACCTGGCATCCAGGGTTGGATCTCATCTAGTGTGAAGGTAACTTCTAATTCATTAAAGTACTTTAAAAATTGCATTTTTAAATAAAAAAAGGCAAAAGTAAAAGTAAATAAATAAAAAAAAAGCCCTAGATATCAATTTCATGGGGCAAATGTTACATTTTAATGGAAATGTCAATTCTGGCCCTGCTGTACAGCTACATTTTTTTGAAATAGTGAGATTTCAGTAAACTATTAAAATTCAATGGTCTGGAAACGTTGGGATTTGACTTGGAGTCAAGTTGTTGGAGTCAAGTTAAGCAAAATGAACACTCATGGGTGCAAGTTCTGACTTACGTAACGGCGGGAGCCATCATACTCGCAGCGCTCAATCTTATCAAGCGTAGCATCCGAGAAATAGAGCTTCTCTGCACGATGGTCAATGGCGAGTCCGTTGGGAGTACGGATGTCACTGCCGATGATCACCAGGACATTGGCTCCGGACAGCTGCGCACGCATGATGCTGGGAGAGTGCTCATTCCAGTTGGTCCAAAACATTAAGCTGGGGAAAACCAGAGGAATGTGAGTTAATGACAAACACTGAATGTGATATCATCTTCATGTCTTCCTAGTGGCATCCTGAAAACAACAGGATGTTCCTTCCAAAAAGAAAGAAGTTAGTGAACATGAATGTGTTTTGAATGTTGAAATAATGAGTTTGTTGTGACATGAAAATCTCACTTCTGACATTCATCCAGGACAAATGCCCGGGGGTGGTCATCCCCTGACATGGTGACCACATTGTCCCGGTCGAAAGCCCCCCAGCGGCTCTGGTCCACAGTGTGACGGGTGATGGTGGACGTGGTGTAACTGGTCCAGTATAAAGTGTCCCAGGCCCGATGATACGCCAACCCCTCCACTGAGCCAACATCTGCACACAGATACATGATTAAAAACAAAGATTTTAACTAAACATTTTAGAAATTATTGGCATGATTTTCATGAAATTTGTCACAGGTCATTGTGCTGTTCCGTCAGTTGCCTGGTCAGTATTGAGAGTATTTAACTTGACTACCCACTAAAAAAAATTCAAATCAAAAGAAATCAAAAGATTTATCACTATACATTTCTTACTGTTTTTGGCTTTTGAAGGAAATATCCTTTAATGTGTATGTTTAATGTGTTTCATTCACAATTTGATGTAACATTCAACCTAGAAAGTTGTAATATCAGTGCTGCATATACTGTATGTCCGATTAATGTCAAATATTATTGGCTCTCATCAGAGTATGTGATCGGAGCTAGGAGTGGAGTGGTGTAATTTTGGAGGACTCGTAGCGTCATGGTTTTCCGTCACTCCAAGAGCAGGAGTTATAACTTGAAAGGGAAGTTATAAGCTTTTTTGTTCTTCTAGATGGGTCACTAAATTTTTTTTTTTTCATATTTCATTTGATAGGACCGATCAAAGCTGGCAGGAAGCTGGCTCGCACTTTGGTGTGAGCATATGGTGACAGATTTCATTTAGGGCTGTACTATCCCATTAACAAAGAAAAAAATAACAAGAACAGATGCCACTAAGCACACTAAAACTGTAATAAATAAATTGGCTGGACTTGAGTTAATGGCTCAAGACAGGTAATTTCTCCACAGACTGCTTTGATCAATCATGAAGCAATGGCTGCAAAAAAGCTTCACAACAGTGTTGTGTAGAGTGTTGCTCTACGTTTACATGAAATATTCAAATACGTACATTAGTCATGAGTCAATTATATCTGGCCAAAACAACCGCTAAAAACATTGTTGAGTCATTGTTTGTTTGTTCATTCATTACTGATGAGTTTCAGAGACGGATGTGTGGGATGTAAGAACTGAAATGCCTGGCTTTACAGTAATTACATAACTGGTTCATAACCGGTCTAATGAAAACCACATGATAAGAAAACATACCCCAAAAAGAATATATATTTTATTGATGAAAAGAGTTGTACTGAAAAAAAACAAAATATGTTGGAAAGGAGATTATTTCTTTTATAATTTGAATTAAACCAGTAAATAAATACTACATGACTACACTTGAGGGTCTTACATAAATGTTAACAAACTACAGTATTAACTGAATGTATAAATTTGCTACTTAAAAGAAAAACAAATGGATCATATATTTGTACAGGGCAGGACTCTATAAATTAATCTATAAAACCAAACACTATTGTTCAAAACCGGATTTTGGCCTAAAATAAGACTAAATTAAAGGAAAGGATGTATAGCGAATCTGGTTTTGATTGTAGTTTCAGACAGACCAACTTTTTCACTCCACAAGGAAGCCAGCATTCTTTCAGGAGGCATTTTGGTCGAGAGTTTGCAATTATCATAATTATCCTCCATTCATATGGTGTTTGTGGCAACAGAAGAATAAACAGATACGCACATCATTCTTTACTCAGTTTTCCAGCTGTGAGAGCCAAATGTCTTATGAAAGAATGAGTTTATTGTGCTCTCACAAAGGAACTGGCCGTGACTTCAGACTTTCCCATTCCGGTTTGATCATATGTCCGCTGGCTTTGTGTTTGTTTTCTCTCCAGCTGTGAGCTGGTAACAGAGAGTTTCAAAACACTACTCCATATTCAAACACATAAACTTGTTTTGGGGACTGCAAAATAACTATAAACACTATGGCAGACTTGTTATCTTAACCTGACTGCAGCACGATCGTGAGGTGTCCCAATCTTTCCCGGAGCGCTCCTCTCTCTGCGTCTGCTCTGTTCAGTGGAAAACTCAGATATGTTGCTTACATTAAATGCGTTTTCATTTAAAAATGCATAACTTTACGCGCCTATCACAGCTTTTTTCAACCCACCCTTCTGAAAATGTTGCAGACCCTGTTGGAGTTTGAAAACTCCTTGGAAGATGAACTGAAGTACATTTCATTGTGCTAAAGTACACGTTTTGCAAATAACATGGTTTCGGGAGAATCGCGGCCTAAGTAATCATACACAACTGGCCTCTCATTTTCTAATCATCCCTTGTTCATTTACGCCCAATCACAACATTCCCCGTTTACTATAAATTCTTCCAGTTCTCATTGTCCCGCATCTCGCTTTCTGCTCTCAGCTAAGCAAAAGTCAAGATGTCTTCAGACTCATCTGATTATGCCCGAGAGGAGCCCGCTCCCCGCTCAGCTCAAGCCTCCCAGCCTGCCGCTCATCAAGCCCGAGGACGCAGGCCTACCAGACAGGCCAACTCGCCTGCTCCACGAGCCCGCTCACGCTCACCTCCACCCGCTAGACCTCCTCAATCTCCGGCCTCCTCCTACACCTCTGCCCGCTCATCCACCGGCAAATGGACTATCTGCTAACTTCGCCAGTCCCTCTCCGCTGCCGGTATCAACTATTCCCGCAAAGCTAACAAGCAAGACCTCCTAAAATTGATCAATACTCATCTCCCAGACGCCCCTCCACCGGCCGCTTCCCCACACCGTAAAAGCACTCAGAAATCAGCAACTCACCTCACTCCGGCCACGCCATCTCAACCGCGCCGCTCCAACCGTCTCACTCCCTCTGCCAGCCTCGGCCGCGCTCCAGACAACAACCCTGCTCCACGCCGCAGCCATCGCAACGCCGGCATTAACCCCAACCAGCCAGCCAGCTCCGTCACCCCAGCCCAGCTCCAACAAGCCATCGCGGACTTTTTCGCCACCTGGCCCGCC
>JAUCMU010000013.1:1015785-1031128 GCA_032275025.1 Enteromius treurensis | reverse complement strand
CCCCAGGTGTCATTAATTCTGTTCATCAGTGTTGTGTATTTAAGTCGCGTCCTTTCAGTGTTTGTCATGTCCTGTTAGAGTTGCCAGTCGTCCGCGAGAGCTCTGCGTAGCTCTCTGCTTGTTCCTCACGTTTCTTTGTTTTATTAAAGTTCAGTTTATTCAGAGTTCCTGCCTCCGTGTCCTGCCTTCCGTGCCTCGCTCTTCGAGGAAGGGAGAGCGCGAGCTCTCAACGTGCCGACTTTGTGACAGAGATATAGGACATTTATATATAAATATATAACAAATTTGCAAATTCAGATTACTCTGTGTACCTGAGCATGTGGTGTTAGACTCATCTTCATCATTGCCACAGTCGTTGTCTCCATCACACAGCCAACGCATTGGGATGCAGCGGTTATTTTGACACTTAAAGCGGTCTGCAGGGCATGTGTGCTGATCTACAGGTGGACAAACAACAAGCACTGCATGTGTTTGGTGGCTCGACACAAGAAGGGAGTTTTAAGTGAAACATGAGTATAGTCTTACGGCAAAGTTCAGCTGCCTCGTCGCTGTTATCCAGACAGTCATTATCTCCGTCGCATTTCCAGCGCTCTTGAATACAGCGGTTATTTTTACAGGCGAACTCTCCCGGCTGACACTGTGGTGGGGGAATGTAAGATGGGTTGGCTGTGGAGAAACACAAACACACACATATGAAATGTAAATATGTCTGCTGAAAGCCAAACTCTGTGAAAAAAAAAAACAACTGAAGAGTTTTTGTTACAAATATTCAGATTCAGTATTGATGTTCAGTTCAGCTGATTGTATCAACAGTTCAATCTAGAAATGATGCATTATCTGCCAGTATGATTGAGCAGCTGGCACAAACAGATTTGCTTCAGCTCAACAAGCATTTCTAGCTTTGTACTCTGTCAGGACTGAATGAACTCTTATCCAGCTGTATTCCTCAGATTTCTCACTTGGGTTGCTCTGATTTGAGGTTTCTAACGTGATTTCCTCAGCAGTAGTTAATCCTCTTGTGAACAGATCTTTGAAAATCATTTTTAACCATTTATAGTACAAAACACCATAGATATCTAAATTAGAAGTGTTGCAACATGCAGGTATTTAATCCAAACCACTACTTGTCTTTCAGCATATAAGTGGCAGTACTAAAATATTGTAATCTACTACTGCCACACATGCCAGAAGATGAGAGATTATAAAAATGAGAGTCTTGACAGGCAGAAATACAGAGTCTATGAAAAGTCACAATTCAACCATTTTAAACAATAAACCGACACAGAGACATCTGAATATGTGTCATTGAACATTCAACAACCTAATCGTCCACATTTGTAAACACTGACTCTGTGACCTTTTTAACGTAATGACGTATTATGCACATGGCACAACAGAGCAAGGCAAGCATTTGTGTTTATAAAGCATATACACTGTTTTTTTTTTTTTTTTTAATACAGATGGTTTCGCTAGATAGGACCCTTATTCATCGTCTGATATAGTTTATAGCCCTTTGAAGCTGCACTGAAACTGTAATTTTGACCTTCAACCGTTTGCAGTCCATTGAAGTTCACTCAATCCTGGGATGTTTTCATCAAAAAAATTAATTTCTTTTCAATTGAAGACAGAAATACATAAACATCTTGGACAACATGGGGGTGAGTAAATTATCAAATTTTAATTTGAAAGTGAATTAATCCTTTAAAGTCTGCTAAATTGGAAAAACTAATTTTGTACTCAATGCACTTACATTTTTTAGTCTAAAGATATACTAAGGAAAATCTGCTAGTGCTAAAGTGAAATTATTGCTAGTAATCTTCAGGCACACTTTAAATATCTTGCATTTAAAGATCTATATTATTATTAAGATCATTCAATCCTAATCAATAGTAACATTTAAACACATTTTAGGTTTATTATTAATAAATGTGCATATTGTGCACAAGTGACACTCCAAATAAAGTTTAAAATTTTTATATTAGTAAATCTGAAGCGACATCTCAGTAAATATGTAAATAGATTTCGCTAGTTGCATGTTTAGTCATCAAAACAACCAAGAGAGCAAGCTCATCATCGTGACTGCTATCCACTTTCATAACGCTGGCAAAGATAAAAGGGCATTATAGACCTTAAACTAAATGGCAATTTTGGTTGCTAGTGTGCATTACCTTTACAGCTGGTGTTGTCTGCGGGGTCCAGTAATTGGTCCTCAGCGCAGGCACATGACCTGCCTGTGGGAGTGGCCAAACACAGACTACTACAGCCACCGTTATTGGCTCTACACGCATTACTTCCTGTGATGAACACATGTAGGGATAATATCTGATTAACATTCAACAGCCAAATGGCCTGGATTCCTACTAGGGAATTTTGTCTTGCTTTGCAAAAACATCAGATAATTACCCAGCTGCTGTTGGGCATCGTACATGCGGATCTCAAAGATGGGCGGCCGTTCGTTGCGTAGCAAAGTGACCGTTTTGGTGTTCTGGTCCAGTTTATATATGCTGCCGCTGCGGTACTCATTCCAGAACAGGAAGTGTTTGTAGTGGCACAGGCCAAAGGCATGGTTTAGCTCATGTCCTTCATAAATCGTCTAAGAACAAAGAATATGGTATTACTTAATTGAAAACTCACAATAAAATTGACTGTTCTAGTGTTTTCAGCTGTCATCTCTTGTTTTCATTCTTAAATGCATACATATGTCCATTATAAATATAATCTATTGGTTCAACAGTGTGAGAGCACCTTGCGTGCAGTGGTGTTGAGATAGACCATCTCTATTCGGTCGTAATAAGCATCCACCCAGTACAGGATACCCTGAGGGATGTCCAGACTGAGGCCGTTGGGCCACAGAACCATCTTTGACGTCAACAGAACGTTACGGTTGGTTCCGTCCATCCAGGCCTTCTCAATCTTCCCTCGCTTACTCTCTTTTGGGTCCTCCTCCCAGTCAGTCCAGTACATCCAGCTAAAAGAAGAAAAATATTTGGATCAGTGTCATATAGCTGTTGTCATATTGCTGTCTCTTGTGGTTGTGCATACAGAAATAGATTTTGTAGATTTTTAGGCAATAAAGTTGTATGATTTTATCAAAAACCCAACAACTGCTGTAAAATTTCAACGAGATCGGGAACACACCCATGCCGAGGGTCCACCACAATAGCTCGAGGATGGGTCATTTTGCCCTCAATGAGAGTCTTCCTAGTCTGAGATGCTTTCTCGAGCCGAGCAACACTGATGGTCTTCTTGGGACCATCATCTGTCCAGTAAAGATTGTTGGCCATCCAGTCCACGGCAATTCCTTCGACAGTGTGAATACCTGAAAAATAAGTCAGAATAATTACAGAATAAGTCATAACAACACTAATAATTCTAGTTTTAAGACAAATTGGAAATAAAAACAGCACCTTCTTTAAGAATGATGTCTCTTTCCGTGCCATCAATCTTCTGTCGGCCAATCAGATAGCTGGTGGCATCAGCGAAGTAGATGAAGTTACTCTGTGTATGGAAGTCCAGAGCTCGAGGGTTCATTAGGTTCTCAATGGGGATCATGTATTCATCCTGAACTTTAGGGTTGATGTCCATACCACGGATAACGCCTGGACGACCCTTGCCATACACCAGAAATAACTCGTGCTCAGGCTCTGGGGATTTAATATATACCAAAAATGTAATTAAAAAAATCTATATAAAAATTTTATATATATATATTGTATATATTTTATATAAATTCAAATTAAATATTGCATGTGTCTGCTCAGAAAGGATTACACAAATGTGTCAGTTCAGGATCATAATATATAAGAATGCCAGACACAAAGAAAAGGAGGTGTTTGAAATATTTAAAAACCTAGTTTGAAAGATGTGCTGGGCTGTAAAAATGTTCTCTTTGTATTGTTAGTTTTATGGCTTTACATTTAAATTCTTTCCAAAATATGTAAAATTTAAAAGAACGATGATGGTGGTAATAATGTCTTTCTTACAATCAAATCTAACTCCTCTTTGTGTCTTTTTCAAGGTCATGTGTTCAGAGGTCACTGAGAAGTCGCAAATCAATGCTACCAATGGTTCATTGCATATTCATAGCAAACTACTGGAAATCAATATTGGGGGTAAATTGAAAAAACCTTTATCTTTGTAATCTGAGTCAGCTAAAGTGTGTGTCGAACCTACAGCTCGATATGCAGCAGTACCACAAAGAACTATAAGTAAAGAAATGTGCAAGAGCTTGAAATTACTGATGCTAATTTTGGCTGAGCCAATCATGACTTTCGATAATCCAGTTTTATAATGTACAAAATATGTGGTCCAATTTTTAAATTGATATCCGCAGTTATGTATGCACCAAACCATGCCTTTTCACAATAAAGCATGACATTTCATTGCTTACTGCTAAACTACATCATCTACATCATCATACATTTAACTAAGCAACATTAGAGTATTTACATTTTAGACACAATATTGCCACACAGTGCCAAATAGTTCCAAACCAAATCATAACAGGATCATTGTGTCTTTCAACAAATAAGATTAAATTTTTTAAGAATTTAATAGAGACTGACTGAAAAATTACCAATGAGAAGGTGTGCTTTTGGTGAACTTTTCTTTTATTAGAAGTTTCCTGGTCAGATGCAAAATGTATGGGAGTAGAGTATAAATCAATCAGTTTACTGCTATTCGCGGCACAATAAATCACCCCAAAAAGCATTTCTTCACTTAGTTTGCTACTTCTTTGTTAGTAGTTTACCAGATAATCATTGATTCTGCTTATTTGCAATGATTTTAGCCCTGATTTTCACTCAGCAATGGTTTTGTGGAAATCATTGTCAAATATGTGTGTAAACATATGTATTGAACTCTCAAAGATAGGGTGAAGTCTATTATAATGTCACTCACTCTTGCAAGATTTGCCATCGTTACCAAGGCTAAAGCCAGACCGACAGCGACACGTCCAGCTCTTGTGGCTGTTGCCCAACAGACAGATGTCTGAACAACCTCCAGCTTTTCCAAATTGATCTGGTTCACAGGCGTGACTCCGCACTATAGAAGAAAAACAGGAGAGTTAGACTAAGCTGGAGTTGAGGTGATGTTAAGTGTAGTGTAATGGTTGCATTTTAAGCAGTTTATTCATGTATACTACTGCAAACTAGTTCAACAGCATTAGGTGAGAAAAAGACTGATACCAGGGGGTTGGCGTCTCTGGTGGTAAACATGTAAAGCTCCTCCCTTGTCGACACGGGTGACCACCTGATAATCTGAACTGTTGAATCGATTGACGCGGATCACACTGGTCTTAGGCTGCATGTTAGCATTGTCGGAGTTTGTGGCATATAGATAGTTTTCAAACACTGTGAGCCCATAAAGATGCTCAATCTGAGAAAAAAAAAAAAAAAGATTATTCAATTAGTTCTATTATTTGGGAAGTTGTGTTTGCTTTGCTGGCTTGAATGAGCAAGGCACACATATAAACACACCACTTATCCTTAGGCTGAGCCATATATGATAGCCATAACTCAAGCAAAAGACAGAAATAGGTTTAATAAAATGACTCAGTAGCACTAATGAAACTTTACTGTCTATTTCACCTACTAAAGCATTGGTGTATAGCTACCCGATGTTAGAGACTTTCAAAAAAGGAAAGGACATGATATGTGTCCTCTGCTCCCATACATATAGCATTTGGGGGATCGGTGCCTTGCTCAAGGGTCTCAGTCGTGGTATTGAAGGTGGAGAGAGCACTGGATTTTCACTCCCACCACCTACAATCCCTCCCCGACCTTGGACCTGCAACCTTCTGGTCTCTATCCATTAAGATAGAGATTTTATCAACACAGTAAGGGAAGGATGGATGGATGAATGGACAAATGAGAGGACAAATGAATGGATGGACAGGTTACTGAACAGATCTTAAGGTGGATGAGGATTATGGACATTTGGACTGAACGGATGTACAAATGGACTTTTGAACTGATGGACGTTAGGATGGATGGATGGATGGATGGATGGACAGATGGGTGAACAAATTAGCAGATGTACAGATAAGTGAATTAAGGTGGATTTAAAGGTGGATCTTAATTGATAAATGATGGACATTAGGATGGATGGACACATGGACAGATGAATTAACAGATGTTTATATGTACAGATATTTAGATGGATAATTCAGATTGCTAAATAGATAGATGTTTAACTTTATAATAGACAGATAAATGGATAGATGGATGGATGGTAAATTCATGAATGAAATTTGGACATGTGGATGACTGAAGTGCAATAGGATGAATGTGTGATTGGATGAATAGATGTTTGGATGGCTAGCACTACTTTTTTTGCAACATTTGTTGCTTTTAAATGTGCTTTATATAAAAACCTTAAATATAACCTAGATTAAGAGGTGATTGGTGGATGAATAGAATGTACACATCACAGATACATTTAATTTTCAATTCAATTCAAGTCTATGTGTATAGCATTTTTCACAATATAAATCGTTGCAAAGCAGCTACACAGAAAATTAAAGCTAGATTTTTTTCATAAATGTTTGGGATAAATGCATGGGATTTTTATCTGTTGACTGAAAGAACTTTTGAGAAGAATAAAATCATGTTCATGCTATCAACAAAATAACGTTTAATGTTACATGTAATAAACAAAGTAAAGGTTATGCATATTTGTCATGCTGTCCAAATGGAAGAGCTTTGATCTTGGAATTTTGGTCCACACCCAGTGTACTGAAGATAGGAATGGTTATATGTAAGGAGATGGGGTGGTGGGGGATGCTGAAAAACTAAAAAAGTCTGCTGTTTTTATATACCTGTATGAATTGTGGTCCTATCATGTTAATTAGG
This sequence comes from Enteromius treurensis, assembly GCA_032275025.1. Lineage (NCBI taxonomy): Eukaryota > Metazoa > Chordata > Actinopteri > Cypriniformes > Cyprinidae > Enteromius > Enteromius treurensis. Next base: position 1,024,277 of record JAUCMU010000013.1, on the reverse strand, counting down.
TAAATTATCTGAACGTGCTCCATCCAAACTTTGTTAATAGAACATCACATGTAGAGCAGTAATTAAAGGAAGTTCTTACTGTCTTTTAACAATGCCCAAATTACTTTTTAAGCAAAACATATTCTTACGCAATAACATGTAATACTTATAAAAGTCACTTTTTAGGACATCTCAAAATCATCTTGGTATTTGCTCCTTACCAACAGTCCTTGAATGATGGTGTGTCTGTTTTTGCCCTCGTAGTCCACTACCTCAATGTAATCCAGATAAGCATCAGCCCAGTAGACCAATCTGCTGACCAAGTCCAAGGTGATGCCATGCGGGAAAACAATTTTACTGTCCACCAACTTTGTTCGATTCTGTCCATCCATATCACAGCGTTCTACTTTTGGGATCTGCCCGTAGTCGGTGAAGAAAACCTTTCTGTTTAAGGTAATGTTGAGTTAGGTTACACTTGAGTAAACCTCATTTGACCATTTAACACATACTACAAATATTTGGCTAACTAGTTGTGTACATGGATGGATAGAGGAAGTGTGAGTTTGAACATGTTCATACCCCATAGCTGGGTCCAGAGCAATGCCTTTAGGGTTGTAGAGTTCTTGATCCAAAAGTGTCACACATGTGGCTCCATCTTTATCACATACAAAGATTCGATCATCCACGTCATCAACAAAATAGAAGTTTCCTGTCAGCCAGTCTATTGCCATCTGTTCTACATCTGTAAGAAACAGGGAATCGGGGGAAATGTAGACAAAGCATAGAAATGACAATTATTATTTAGAAATTAAAAATTATCTGTTTTGTTTTCATGTGTAACTTTGCTTGTTGCGTGTAAAATCTCTATTGAATACTAAAAATGTAAAATACAGTCCAGTCCAAATAAGTTTTCAGTTTCAGTTTAAATCTGTTTAAATTGTGAGGACTAATTTGAAACTATTCTAGAACAAAGAAAATTTGCAACATATACATTCAATTTAAAACATAAAAAATAAATTTGCCTTATGATTAGTTGTAAGTTACAAAAATAGCTGAGTTGAGTCTGAGCATAATAATCAAGGTGCAGCAGGTGCAATTATATTACACATCGCCTAAAAATCCTGGGGACTATTTCCAGGCACTGCATAACATCACTGGTATGCAGTGATGGGAATAACGGCGTTCTAAATAAACGGCGTTACAAACTGCGTTATTTTTTCAGGAACTACATGTAAACGATATTCCTTGTAGTGTTTTCCTATAGAAAAAAATGAATTTTCCGAAATTAATTTGGAATTCCTTAGCTTTCAAGAACTGCTGGTTTTGTTATCTTATAATTTTTTGCCCCGTTTTTTTAAACATTAAATGATAAACAAGCACCACCAACAGTTAGTTTCATTAACTTAACATTGAATATTGGCGGCATCCAAGTTTGCCATTTTATTATTTTATTTTATTTTATTTTTTATTTTTTAAGGAACGCAGTAGTTACATTCCCTGGTAGTTAGTTACTTTTATAATGTTGTAACTCAGTTACTAACTCAGGTACTATTTGTGAGAAGTAACTAATAACTATAACTAATTACTTTTTTAAAGTAACATGCCCAACACTGCTGGTATGGCAGCAAAATTGCTTGATTATTATAGCCATATTGAACTCACAACTTTTAATTTTTCGCCGGTCTTAATATGCTATGTAACTATAGAAGAGTCAGGTTTAAAAAAGAAAAAATAGGAAAAATATTGAAACTCTTTGGTCATTTTTGAGCATGATGCTAAAAGTACTGGAGATCGGCTGAAAAAACGGTAAAACTCAACTGTTTAACTCTAGGGAAGTTGGAAAAAAATAGTGGAGTGTTCCTTTAACTCAGACTCAAGCCTCAGTAAAATCTTGCCCAAAAGGATTTATTAATAATGTAAATCAAAAGCATGCTATATGTGAATTTATTTACATGCAGGTAAACGCATACAGAATAAACCTTTGTGCCCGACTGGTTCAGACTAAGGCAAGTGTTCACGTACCAACCAGAGCACATTTTGGGTTCGATGATTCTGTAAATCTGTTTTGAAATTGTGCTAATAATAATACTGCAGTCTTGCATACACATTTCTCTTTTTCACTTCTACAATAGCACTCTTTCTATTTGAAATAGCTGAGTCAGGGGACTCTCTGGAAGCATGTGCGCATGTTACACAATTCCAAAATAGTTGTTTTAACAGCTGTGATCGGTGTGGTTTTTGCTCTTTTGAAGCTTCCCCCTCCTTAATACACCTCATTCTGACCTTAAAATGTCAAATGTCTCAATGTATCAGAACCTCCCCTACTTTAACCCCAGACATACCATATATTTTAATAGGATGTTGCTCATTTGAACATTAAGTGGCTGTAAAAATTACACAGGAAAACATAGAAACATTGACTGTTGGGGAAAAATGGTGCGTGAGATGCAGGAAAATCCAGACAGATGGAGCGATTGAAGGCTGAGGGGTGGAGACAGAGACAGCGTTGGCCTCAACAAAGGAAAGTTGGCCATTGTGCAAAGGCCAGACGTTTACCGGAATCAAGGGCTGTATCCCCAAAGGTGTTGTTTATTTAAGAGCCGAGTCCTGCTTAAACTTTTCCAGCTGCCCGGACTGGAAGCCAGTGATTAAAAACACAGATCAAAAACACCAAAAGACAGAGAAAAGAGCAAGTGTACCAATGAAGGTTAAGGAAGACGAATGGGTCTTACAGCAGCTGCTGTCTGAACAATGCAAGGATAGAGGAACGCCACAGAGACGAACCACAGAAACAGTGGGCTGAGAAACCTGGCTTAGCTCTCATTTTAATTCCAAGTAAAATTGTAGGTCTCAGTGGAAGGAGGGTAAGAAATTCCATTTGTGACACAGCCTTCCCTCTGCGCTGAAGGAAAACAAATGCTCTTAAGATTCTTGCTCTCATTTCCTGAGACAGCTTTGTATAAAAATACTTTAGGCTCACAAACTAAGGTCTGTGTTTACATCTTGAAACTTTATTTTATTAATAGTGGAGTTTAGTTTGTTTAAAGCTGAGATCTGCAGACAGCATGCCATTTTAAGAATGAGATCTGAAGTTCAAAACAAAAGCCATCTGACAATATGACAAGTGAACTGGCATCTGTCCTGACCAGCCAGCTTTACAGCTATGAAATAAGTCATAGCCACCCTGAAGGCAAAAATGTTTTGTGACAATCACAGCCAATTAGAACATATTTGATGTTTGGAGTGGGATATCAGACCTGCAACTGACAAAATGTCCTGTCACTGGCAATCTAATGGTCACAGCCACTAGTAGAAGGAGGAGAAACCCCTCTTTTAAGACATCTGATTAAAATCTAGTGTTAGGACTGGTCCACTCTGAAAACATTTTTGTGTTCCAGTGCAAAAATAAAGGGACAAAACAACTTGTCTCGTCTGTTTCAAGGTAGGTAATAATAACCAACAGACATGAAAAAAATAGAAAGATGACACAACCCATTTTTTACTTTCTTTTTCAAAATGGTTTAGTCATCTTTTTATATATTTTTCTCATGTTTCTGTGGTTGTACAATAAACAAAAAAGAATCTTAACAAACATGATGTTTTGTTTGTCTGGTACAAAACGGCTCACAGAATACATTAAGCAATTCAAAGTCAATGTACCATAATTAGCATAAAAAAAGCATTAATAGCATTTCAGTTCTTCAGGTTAGGTTGGACTGCTTACAATAGTTGGACTTGTGTAAGGCTGCACACCAACACAACAAATTAAAGTCTGATGTCAAACTCCAAAAGCCTCACAACTACCAATATTTGGTAGAATATTTGGAACTCTATAAAGACAAAATATGAATCCTCAGAGCTTATAGATTTGGGTAAAAAAGGGTGGGAAATTTACAAAAAGCAAGAAGCATATCAATAAATAAACATATTGAAAAGCTATCAAGACATTGTACGGATAATTAAAGAAAAACAGTGAAGGGGTTGAGAGATTAACACCAAAACAATGCCCTGAATGTTGGCAGAGCCAAAAACGTGTGGCGGAAGCCCTGGAGCGTGAGCTGATTTAAGCACATGACTGTTTAAGAGGCTTTCCAGAAACTTTTGTACCAAGCAGACCTTATGTCAAAGAGCCGCTCCCTTCTGCTTTATCCCACATTACTTCATCGCACATCCTGTCTTTCCGCTATTTATGCTGAGACACACCAAATTTATGTGCAAAAAATAAGTTTACTGGAACATGCTTATACATGACATTTTGGTCCCCCTCACCTCTTAATTTTCCAAGATGATGAGAGACACATACATTTCTATCACATAGTGAGGATGTAAATATTGCAAAGAGAGATGATAGCCTAAACATCTCCACCTGTATGCATCCGTTTTCATGTTTTCATGATAAAGCTCCAGAGCCACAGACGGATGGGAGGGGGTTGGGTCAACCACAATGTCTGGAAAATGTTCCACAAAACAGAATATAAATATGCTGCAGCAAACCCCAGCAACCTACACAAACCACTCATAAAACACACACATAAACATAGAGACATATGGACATGCGGATAATGGCTTCCGGAAGAGCAGTCCACACAGATGCTGTCTGCATGCTGTATCTCACAGGCTCAACAAACCCACTTCAACAGATTACAGATTTCCCCCTTCTGTAGAAATCTAATTTCCCTTTCCCCTAGCCTGCACTCACATTGCACTTCAGCATTCTGCAAACCCACCTCTTCCAAGCGGGCCAGGGAGAGCTAAACGAACCACGCCCGGGCACGGTTTGGAGTGCTCACACTAGTGGAACAAACCATGCTTTGTTGGTCAAATGCACTCAGGCACGGCTCGGACTGCCTAGTGTGAGTCCACCCTCAAACATCTTATTATTTAACAAGGCATATGCAAAACACATGAACCGACAGCAACAATTGTTTGTTTGTTGAACTAAAGAGAAAATACATCTCCTGCACTGTGGTAAAAATGAAATCGAAAAAAAAGAGGAAGAGTGGAAAACATCTGGTCGTCTCATCTGCATGTCACACTGAGGTCATGAATCAAGACAAACACATTTCCTGTGTGACCCTTCCAGAGACCGCCACGACAAACACTGCCGGGCAAAAACAGATCTGAACCTGGGTTCACGACAGCACTTCTACAGAAACGCTTCAGCATTATGAAAAAACAACGGCATTTGAAATGATATATTTAAATATATTTAAAAATGTCTAAATCTGATATGGTGTGATAGGCCACTGTGAAAATACCAAATCACTTTAATTATGCAATTTAAAGTAGTAAAAAAAAGTTTTTATCACAAAACCTCTAAATACTTTCAAGTTTGTTTGAAAAAGCAAAATCATTATCATCCAGAATGCTGCTTTCACCTCTTTATTATTATTCTCCCTTTAGACTTTCTTCCTCTCACGCGTGTGGCAGGCAGCCATATCTTTAACACTGAGGGCAGGAACTCAATAACTGGCAACAGGAAGCCAATGATCTCTTTATCACTTCCTAGCAAGGGCACAATGGCGCAGTCAAGCCTGTGGCCTCTGACCTGTGAGAGCGTGTCTGAGAAACGTGTTCAAACTGAACATGGAAATCACTGAAAAATGAGGCTGCTTGAAAACTAACCAGCACTTAATCCTGAAAACACTTTAGACAAAATCATTGAGAGACACAAACATTCTGCATGTCTGCATACTTGCAAGAGTACATTTCTGGCATAAATTTCCATCTGGCCGGTAACTGGAGTGCCAGAGTTGTTATAAGACCCAAAATATGCACTCCAGGTTAGCATAGATATTTCCTGTCAAATCTAGTGTTGCAACTATAGAAGATGACAGAGAAAGCAGGCCAGAAACTGAAAAAACAAACTTAAAAGGTCCTCCAGAAGTGACTTGAAACAAGCAGCATTATTCTATGTGGTGACATAATTTCAACCAAAACAGGGAGACAATAGCCAAAAACGTTTTGTTAACATCTTCTCTGTCCAGAACCGCTGAGCTCGGTCAAGCCGCATTTGACATACACAGTCTATTTAACTCCCTAGATTCAGTATGAAACTCTTACTAAAACAAAATAGTGATCATTATCGCTATGTGTGATCGCATCTCTTAATAGATAAAGTCCTGTCAGACTGTGAAAAGTTTGCATGACACAATACGAAACCAGTCCTCATTTTCCCCAATCAAAAACGTATTTACACTGCCTGAATCGGCCCCTATTGCCTACAGTAGCTACATTGTGAACTACCTGCCATTCACCGTACAGAAAATAGTAACACTGAGAACAAGTAAACAATCTCAGCCGCAGCTTAAGCATATATTTATAGTGTAGGGGCCAGGGGCCTTGGATTCTAGAGAGGATGAGAAGCTGAAGTACAAGGTGACGTCAAAAAAGAGGCTTATAGATAACCAATATAACCAATAAAGATAACAATAGTTAACATTAAATTGTATGCCTCAAAATGATGAAATTTATTAGAATGTTAAGTAAAGATAATGTTCCATGATGACATTTAGTAATTTCCAACTGTAAATGTATTAAACATAATTTTTGATTTGTCATATGTAGTGTTGTCAAAAGACCCGGTACTTCGGTACCAAGACGGTACAAAAAAAATTGAAATGTTACGGTACCAGGTTTTCTGAAGTCCCAGTAGTGGAAAGAACTTTTTTGTTGTACATGTTTTCTTTCAATTAAAAGCCATTTGCTGCAGCTCTCTACAACACATATTTTCTGTTTAATCCAACATTTTTTGATACCGTATGTCAGAATATTCTGCAGCAGTAACAGCTTGGCATGCTCTGGCGCTAAATTCAACTTGAAATTCCTGCTTATTTTTAGAAAACACATAAAGTTAATTCACATTATCAGAATAAAGTTTCTTTATTAACTATTTAATGCTCCTATAGCGTTTAAAATAGGACATGATAGTGTACTATTTTTACACAAACTCTGCGTGTATTCAAACACGCCAATGATTTTCATTGGCATACGCTGATTAGGATCAGCTGAACCCAATCGCCTTGCGAGTATAAGTAGGTCAGCAGATCTAGCAGCCTCGGGTTGTACACACCTGGAATATGAATGGCGCGAAGTGACCTCAGATGCTTCTGACTCCATAGGAGGAGATGGCGGGCGAGCTGCGACATCCGACAGGAGCGTAGACCACCTTGCTGGTTGATGTACGCTACGGTCGATGTGTTGTCCGTACAGACCAGAACGTGACAGCTCCTTAGGTGCTCTTTGAGACGACTCAGGGAGAGACGAACTGCTAGCAACTCGAGGCAATTGATGTGCCAATGCAGATGGGGTTTCGTCCAAACCCCTGAGACTGCATGCCCGTTGTATGTGGCGCCCCAGCCGGTGGTGGAGGCATCCGTGAATACCACAGCATGCCTGGAGACCTGTTCCAGGGGGAATCCTGCCCGAAGAAACTTTAGATCTGACCACGGGGAAAAGGCTAAGCGACAGGCTGGAGCCACTTGGACCCGCAGCGAGCCGCTCTTCCACGCCCACCTTGGGACTCGATCGTGAAGCCAATGCTGAAGCGGTCTCATATGGAGCAGTCCTAGAGGGACTACCGCCGAAGCTGCTGCCATATGCCCCAGGAGCCTTTAAAATTGTTTCAGTGGGACCACGTTCCTGTTCCCGCGCTGTTTGGGCGACCGAGTCCAGCTCCATCCCAAGAAAAGAGATCCTCTGCACTGGACAAAGTTTGCTCTTTTCTCGGTTGACCCGAAGTCCCAACAGGCTGAGGTGTTGTAACACCAAGACTGCGTTAGTATCAGCCAGTCTTCGAGGTAGTTGAGTATACGAACCCCTTTCTCTTTGAGAGGAGTCAGGGCAGCCTCGGCCAATTTGGTGAACACACAGGGCGACAGGGAGAGCCCGAACGGGAAGGACACGATACTCATGCGCCTGACCTTCGAACGCGAACCTCAGGAATGGCCTGTGATGCGGAAGGATTGAGACATGGAAGTATGCATCCTTCAGGTCGATTGCTGCAAACCAATCCTGGGGACAGATGCATTCGAAAATGTGTTTCGGCGTCAACATCTTGAACGGAAGCCGGTGAAGAGCTCGATTCAAGACTCGCAGATCCAGGATCAGCCGTAACCCACCACCTTTCTTGGGCACTATGAAGTACGGGCTGTAGAACCCTGTCCTCATATCGTTGGAGGGACTGGCTCTATTGCTCTCTTCATCAGAATCGCATAACCAAGCTGAATGGTGCCGATGAGTCATTGAGACGGTCTGAGCCCTATCCAGGCACCAAGAGGCACCATCGGGACCACCGGGGTGCCAGTGGTGGGGCAGCGAGAGGCCACACAGGGGTCCCGTCCGAGAGTCTCTGAGCCGGTTTGGAGGGAGGCCTGCATGTGTATGTTTTGCATGTGTGTGCAAGTTACCTGCATCCGGTCAGTAGCTGGGTTGGACGTCCGTGTGCTCCCTGCACTCTGGCTGCTGCCTGAAATGAGAGGAGAGTGAGTGTGTAACAAAAGCTCTTTCACAGG
>JAUCMU010000013.1:964274-994908 GCA_032275025.1 Enteromius treurensis | reverse complement strand
TAATCGGTCCGCCGAAACTCATCCAGTGAGAAACGTTCCGCGGTGCAAAAATAAGTCTGATTAAAATGCGTTAAAAAATTTAACACGTTATGTTTGTGTAATTAATTAATCTTAATTAACGCGTTAAAGTCCCTGCCCTAATATATATATATATATATATATATAGTTTATTAGCGTGTATGTGTATGTAAAAATATTTGATTAAATACAAGTTAAGCAGAAAAAAAAACAAACAAACAAGGATTTCAGAAGCTAGTCTCTTCGCAGATGACATATCAGCCATTTCAAGTTTAGCATTTACTCATCAATCAAATTTAATAGACGTAGGTCTGTACTAGGGACTAACATCAGTTAAAACAATAATTTATTTTTGCTACTTTGTCTTTGTATGGATTTTATCCTTTATTCGCAGATTCTCCTTACATTTTCCCTACGTTATGGGGGCAAAATGTCCAAACAAAGAAGATAAAATCCAAAATCCGTTTGTCTCCATGAGGAAAACAGTTTATAAATAAAACAGAAAGATACTTTTTGGAAACTATACAAATGCAGAAATTTTAGTGAGGGGGTCAGTTTGTACAGGATTAAAATCTATTCCTCATATGGAATGTTAACATAAAACATGAAAACCAAGTGTGTTCATAGTTTTAAAATTGAATAAAACATAAAAACCAAATGTGTGTGTGTTCACAGTTTTAAAATTGAATAAAATGTACTAAACAAAGAATGAAAATATGGGACATGTGTAGCACTGAAGAGATTTAATGTGATACCTCAGTCGAGTACCAGTCAGTGTTCGTGCAGCTGCGTTAAACTCTTTGATAAGACAGTCAAAACACTTCTGCGATAGTTAAGCCTTGCACAAAATGCGTGAATGACTTATTCACTTTCAATAGGTGAGAGAATTTTGCTTACTTCCGAGATCTAACAGAGATGATAATATGCTGTTTTATAAACAGGGCTAAGAGTTTCTTAGAACTGAAACTGATGATAAATATGATTACTAAATTCTTGTGATTACTGGGCTTCAGAGAAAAAGGAGTCTATATAAGGCATGTTCTCCGAATGCATCCTTACATAACAAAGTTTCTGAGAGAGTCCTTATTATTAATTAAGTTGTATACATTTCTACATTACTAATGTATGTTCTCCAGGTGAGTACTAAATGATGGAAGCATATATATGAAACAAAACATAAAACAACAACTAACCCAGAATTGAGTCTTGAGGAACTCCACAAGATATCACATGACTTGCAGGAATGTGTCATGGCTGATGGCTCGTAAACCCGCGCTCGCGCTCCCTTGCAGGCAGAGAGGATGCTGATGCAGGAACTCAAAATTAACTAGACATTTATTAAAACGAAAACAAGAACAACGAGGACGAGTGCGACAAGCAAAGCACAGTGTACAGGCTGACATGCAACGTTAACGACGAACGAGGATACAAGACATGGGAAAATCAAGACTAAAGACAAGACACCTGCAAAACACAGCTGGCAGAGGATCAGACAATAATGACGAGGGCGGAGTTACAAATGAGAGACATGAGGAGCTGACAGGTAAATAAACATACAGAACACATAAACTAGAAACGTAAACACAGAACATGGCAAGACTAAACATAGAGAAACACGCCTACAGCGTTATATAGCCCCTCCCCTAGGCGCAGATTCTAGACGCGCAGACAGCTATAACAGTCTCTAAGGGGGGTGGTGGAGACGGTGGACACGGTGGAGACAGCGGAGAGGCGGAGCAGCCAAAGGAAACGCCCTCCACGCCGGTGCAGAAAGTGGAGAAGCCCACCTGGATTTACCAGGCCATGAAGATGCTCTCCTGAGCCGACCAAACAGTTCAGACTCCTTAGATTTGTGCCATTTTCTCTCCGCTGCCCTGAGTTTGGATCGTTGTTCCCGGAAAACATCAGAGAGCCAGGGGTTAGGAGGGGTGGCCCGTGCAGGCCTAGTTGTGAGAGGACATATATCATCAAGGCATAAGTTTAAGGTGGAGCATAGGGTGTCGGTTGCTGTGTTAACGTCCAGAGATGAGAAAAGGGTTGTAGAGGGAAGAGGGGAGGACAATACAGAAGAAAGATGGGAGGATGAGAGGGAGCGTAGGTTACATCTGAAGGTAACAGGTAGAGGTGTTGGAGTTTTACTGGAAGTAAGAGATATGTTACATGTAAAGAAGAAGTGGTCAGAGCCGTGAAGGGGTTTTACCAGGGTGTTGTCTGCAGCGCAGTTTCGCATGTAAATTAGGTTGAGTTGGTTGCCTGATTTGTGAGTGCTAGTAGTAACAAGGCGGTTTAGATCAAATTAAGCTATGAGTGAGTGAAAATCTGCAGTGTAAGGTTTGTCCAGATGAATGTTAAAATTACCAAATACTAAAAGTGGAGTGCCATCCTCATGGAATGAAGATAGCAGTCCATCCAACTCATCCAAGAAAGTGCCTAGTTTACCAGGAGGGTGGTAGATGACCACAACATGGAGTTTAATAGGAGCTGTTACTGTGATGGCATTACTTATGTGCCGCCGCTGTTGCACACTCCGCGGACTAAGTGCTTCTCCCAAGTTATGACACTGACAATGCCGTCCTGGGCCGAACAGTCCATAGTGATGCCCTACTGGGCCGAACAGGCAGCGGCCTTGTCCTCCTGGGCCGACCGGACAGCGACCTTGTCCTCCAGGGTGGAGCGGATGGCGGCACAGCCCTCCTGGGCCGGCCAGACAGTGACTTTGTCCTCCTGGGCCAACCAGACAGCGACCTTGTCCTCCAGGGTGGAGCGGACAATGATAGCACCCTCCGTGACCTTATAGACAGTGAAAGTGCCCTCTTGGGCTGATCAGACAGAAATTGCACCCTTGGTGACCACACTGACATAATGAAAAATGAATGACAAAATGAAACTGAACAAGTGTAGGTGAGGCCTTCTTGAACCCTCCAGACCGTGACCCAGATACCTCCACAGGTTGAGCAGCCACAAATGGGGGCTCTGGAGAATCTACGACCGACACCGACTTCTTCAGAGATGGTGCAGCCATAAGTGGACCCACTGGAGTATCTGAGCCACCCCCAGGCTCCAGAGGTTCTGGCCATGAAACCTCACAGTCCTCGTAGGGTTCTGGTGAGACATGTGCCTCGGCAAGATCTGGAGCATCAGAGAAGTGTGAACACGGATCACTAACTGGCTCTGGCGGATCCGGCCTCCTTGGATCCGAATCACAGACCGGGTCGGGCAGATCCAGGCATACTGAATCCCGATCACAGACCAGTCTGGCGGATCTTACCACACGGGACCCAAAACGCAGGTTGACAACACTGGACACAGCTCCCTGTACCATGTAGCGGGGTTACCACCCGTCATTTGCAGGCTAGGAACCGCGAGGACCTTCTGCAGCTTGTCAGGCTGCGTAACCGGGACCGACTGGACTACACACGGCTCCTTTTACCGTGCTACAGGGTTATGATCTGTTCCGTGCGGGCTAGGAACCACGAGGACCTTCAGCAGCTCTCCTGGCTGCATTACCGGGACCGACTTGACAACACACGGCTTCCTTGCAGGCAGAGAGTACACTGTGGCAGGAACCCGGAATGAACTAGACATTTATTAAATGAAAACAAGAACAACGAGGAAAGTGCAACAAGCAAAGCAGAGTGTACAGGCTGACATGCAACGTTAACGACAAACGAGGATACGAGACATGGGGCATGATATTTATACAGAGACAATCAAGACTAAAGACAATTTTTGGAATTTTTATTTTCCACTCTTTTAATGTTAGTAATGATTGTAAATGGACATAAAGAGGTTGTTAAAGTAGACATTGATGTGTTGCTATGGTGGCAGTCATATGCTAATAGCAAGTAATATTTGTAATTTGGTTTCAAAAAATACTCCCTTTGAGTGCCAAAACATCCTGTATTATGCAAAATCTTTGAACAAAATCTGCAGTTACAGTAAATGATCAAGAACAGGATTAAAAGCAAGGGATGAAGAAATACCAATAACAGATCAGTTTAAATACCCTGTGGAAAAAATAATCCACCTGTTTAATTAGACATTACTGATTTGAAGCAGTTTTACCACCTTTTACAAAGACTACAGCTGACACTCTTTGTGCTAGAGGGAGAAAATCATTCATTCTGCATTTTAATAGCACAGATATTGAACTCTACACTGCACAGTGAGTCAGCCAACCAAGTAGGTGTATAAATGATTAAGCAGTTTGTAGAATTTAACCTCTAAAGCAAAACACATAGCTGATATTTTATGTTTGGTTCATTTTTCCAGCTGTCAGATGTTAAACAACAAACTCTTCTCATCTCAGCACAGCGGGTCAGAGCTCCACTGTGAGATCAGAGCTCAGACCTTCAACCCTCTCCACGTGAGACATATCTAAATGACTTTTGCACACACACGTTACGGCCATAGGCTGCTCACAACTCTGGGATAAAGTGAGGTTAAGTTAAGGGTACAGTGTGAGGTATTGCATCTAAGAGCTCTTTTTTGTTGTTGTTGTTGTTCAAGCTATTCATTTTATACAGTTTAATTAAATGCAATCAGAATTTCAGTTGTTTACTATATGGTACAATAACTATTAATAATGACAACAACAATAATAATTATTTATTATTATAATTTTTGAAACTTTACAGGTGCAATATGCTATAAGCTTCCGGCACAGTTTTTAAGCAAGTGACCAAAGTAAATTAAAACCATGATGATGTGCATCATATTATTTAATTTTTTAAAAGTCAAAGTAAGGAATAAATTCAATAAGTATTCAATATATGGCAGAGACTAATTGCATATGTTTCTGCTTTTATGAAAACTGACAATGCTGACATCTCACACACTTTTGAGCTGGTTTAAGATTCCTTCACTAGTAGATAAGTGAAAAGATATTCCAATAACAAACAAATAAATACTGTATATACAGTACAAATTTTACATTTGATGATAAAAGGATGCTAATTATTTTCTTTCTAAAGGCATATCTCTATCCTCATCTTGCAGAAGCTCAGAATTGGCGGTATAAAGCTGTCTATTGTGTTGCAGTGGTCCACACAGGACGGCCGCAGCAGCTGCAGTGGGCACAGCGACAGACTTCACTGCTAGCCGTGGCCACTTTCACAAAAGACACAGTGAAATCCAGCCACGTAAATAAATAAACCTCTTTCATGGGGCAGATCTTCAATGATCTGAGGCATCTGCACTGAGGGATCCACAAACAGAGCACGTTTCCACACACATTCCAGTTAAGCATGATATAAGTGATATTTTATGTTAAAATTTTATTATTACCATCTGTATTACTCTAAATTTAAATTTCTGCTTTCCATGGAACACAAAATAACACTCTGACAATGTCTGTGCTGCTGTTGTCCTAATAATGAAAGCAGGAAAAAACGAACAAAAAAAACCCGAAAATGAATGTGCATGAAGACATGTTGCCTTTTGTATGATGTTAATAACACCAACACTTTTGAAAATAAAGGTTCATTAAGGGCATCTGTGATTTAATGAAGAACTTTTGTCTAAAATGGTCCTATAGCATTGCTTAAAAAAGAGTTTTTCACAACCAAATGTGACTTGTGTTTAAATATATGCCTTCATGTATCAGATTTGAGAGTATTTCTGATGAATTACAAAACTCTGCTCCTTGCTTGGCTTCAGGAAACTTGGAATACAGCACACATGGCGTGTACTATTTTTATAATGTCTTTTTATATAGTACCTTTTTGTATTTGTAGCTTGAAAGTAATCAGCAGAGGCATAGTCACTAGCCATTCATTTATGATTGTTTCATATACATTTTATTTTCATTTTAAGCACAGAATTATGCGGAAATTAGTTTTTATTTTTTATAGTTTCTGTACTGTAGTAAATGTTAGGCCCTAGCTGGATGCCTTTGTCTGTTTTAGGGATTTCCTGGGTTAAGACTAGATGGGATATAGCTGTGGCTACTGGGGACCCGCACATCAATATTGCATTATTTCTGTAACAACAATTACTGTATTTGCGTAACTGTATAAGGGGTAGCTGTAGATGTTAATAAAAAACAGTCTAAAATGTAGAAAATGTATTTGATTGTGTTTCAATTATTAACCGATTTCCTGGCTCATCTTAAGTTATTACTACTACAAGTCCATTATGGAACTTTCTGCACGAGAGCGCCCTCTGGCTTTGTGTATGAATGAAACATACACTGCAGGAGAGAAAATGTTCACATAGACTCATTTTGGATATGAAAAAATTGTAAACGATTGTCTCTTTGCATTTAAATCTACATTTATTCACACCTTGAAAATATTTATGTGAATACGCTTGCTTGGAAAAAATGTGACAGATGAATTGATGGGTTTTTTTTTGTTTTTACAAAAGAAAACGTCCACTGTGTATTCTACACCCATGGTAACAAGTCACTAAATAGTGAAGACCAGCTCAGAGATTTTCAGAAACATCTATTGTGTTCTATGGCACAAGAAAATCCTTTTGGTTTGAGTAAACGATGACAGAATGTTCATCCTTTTCAGAGCAGCGGAACATTTTACTAAAGCAGCGAGTGAGACGTCACGTCGGCTCTCAAAGTATTAAGAAAAGACTGTCTAATTTTAATGCACAGAGCGTAATGGAGTCAATACCCTGTAGCGCAGCAAAAATAGAGAACGCTGAAGACTAGGTTTTCAGTTGTCTATGTGTGTTGAGAGAGGAAAAGTGAGAGAGAGAGAGAACTTTTGAGCTGTGAAAAGCAGGTCATAAAAAAACAGCCATTTTCCTCCATTCCTCTGGACGTGGTTTTAATGACTTCCAGACTGAAAGCAGCTCAGCCTCAGTTTCTCTTCTCCTCCTCTCACGGAGCGGATTCAGTCTCTGCGAACTGCCTGTACTTTAGCTCTGCTCTTACCCAACACTTCTGAAAGCCACACCAGCTCTTTAAAGAAAGAGAAATTATTTTAAAGCATGTAATTGGTTGTGACGAAGGACTACAAACATTCCTTGAGTCCTAATGCTGCCTCATGAACTGCGCCATTGTTTTCCAGGGCCAGATTTCAAGTAGCGAGTTAATTCTAATTATGTCTGCTCCTTCCCCCGCTCGCCCCCTTGATAAACTGACAGCACACTACTTGCTTGATACGTTTCTATAAGGTGGCCTTGCCAGAAAGGTGTGAATGGAAAGATACTTCACACTTCGCACGTTGAGAGCCGAAAACTTTCACCTCAACCTGAGATTAGAAGCTGTTGTTTAATTGATCTTGGCCCTTTCTCATTCAAACGAATGCAAATCTTGCACAGTGCTAGGTGACATATTTTTCAACAGTTATGAGTGATGCAGGGATGACATATTTTTGTAAACTAAAACCTGGAAACCTTGGTTTGCAATGTCGCACTTCCAGCTCCATCGTCCCAAAGTTGTTGTTTTGTTTTTTTTATATGGAACTGCCCAAAAAAAGGTTTGTGATTGACACAAGCTCAATATAGTTTTACACTTTATTCTACAACATAACATACATGTGATGCCTTTAATGCTTTTACTTTTCTTGAAAACATGTCTGAATGGTACAGAGTCATGTCATCCTGGCGAAAGAGGTAAACTATTCTACTCAACAGCCTCATGTTTATCAATCTCTTCCAAACTATTCTACTCAGACTTGGTGTAGTTCATTCATACCCTACGTTTACTGTAGCTTTTTACTTCTGCTAGGTCTCTAAATTGCTAACGCTTGTGTTCATTTATGTACAATATCATGATGAATGAAATGTAATGTAAGAATCATTTAGCTACCTTTGTTAGTCACAGAACATATTTTCTGCAATTATCCAAAAGCCACCGGAAAAATGTCTAAAGGGCCATCAGACGGTGTTTTGTGAACAAATAAGGGAGTTAAAGTGTTTTCATGTGCAGCAATGCTTATGTTTAAAGCAGACCATTAGAGAATGTTTAATTTGGAAACGCCACCTGAGATTGTATTCTCCACTAACAGCAAAATGTTATTTGGTCTTGAGTATATTGAGCTAATATTTAAAGATTCAAAATACTATCAACTTAAATATATATATTGGAAAATGTAATGACTTTTGTCCGACTATGAAAAACTAGTTGGAGTGGGTATGTAGATAATAGATAGAGGTTGTCCATTACCTGAAGGTATTTTGCTGGGCTGATTATGATGACGATATACAGTACATTTCTTTGGTTGCATCAAATATAAGAAACAGCAAAGGTCTAGTACTGGCAGTGTCCTCTTGATAGCGTAAACAGATATAAACAAGGCTACATTAAGTCAATGTCACTGGAACTGATCAGACCAAACAAGAAAAGGGAAAGAACGTGCGCTTCAGGTCAAAGTCATCTGGGAAACAGAATGACCACTCAGAGAAACCAAACACTGATAGCTCCTATCAGAAACACAAAACAGCTGTGCACAGCCTGTGCTGGGACTTTTATGACACAAAAAAACTGTTAGAATGTCTTAAAGGTCCAACTGATGCAATTTGTAATGACAATATAGTTTGAGAGAAAAAAAGACAGCTAATGGCAGTTCAGGCATTCTGCATTTTTTATTTTATTGCCTCAGCACCATGTAGTTGTTTTTTTCTGAATATACATGAAATATTTTTCCCATTAGATTTTTCTAATTGATATCGTGTTGGATTAAATGACCTCTGTCAGAGATATTTTTCAATGCATGAAGAAGGTGCTCAGGTGTGGGGTTTTGTTGATTTTAGCGTTTATTTAAAACAAAATAGATCTAAAGGGCCTGCCAGAGCAACATCTACAATCTAATATTTTTTTCTATGGATGCTATGCCAGAGCATATCTACAGGAAGGCCAACACCTTGGATGGATAAAACGATACATACTCGCACACACGTTGACAGTCTCCAAGTCTTTGGATCGTAAAGGAAACCAAAGCACCCAGACGACAACACAAAAGAGCAAACTTATATGGCCTCCAGCTGGGACCCAAACCTAGGACATATTCTCTGAAAATCTGATGCTACAGAAAGAAATGCTGAACTGCTGTGATTACCTGTACATACGGCAACAATTATTTGCATCCCCTGTGAGACTATCAAAATACTCAAGGTTTAAAATGCAAATAACACTTTCAGAGCAGCTGATGGCAAAGAAACCGTAATACATACAGACATCTGGAGCCTCGTCCGATCCGTCCGGGCAGTCCTTCTCTCCGTCACACCGCCAGCCCTTTGAAATACATGTCACCTGATCCCTGCAAACAAACTGCTTGGGGCTGCAGGTTTTTGGAGCTATAAAAAAAGAAGAGTCAAAACATAGAATGAGCGATTGTCTCGACAACGCATTCAGCTATTAGCACCTCAAACGTATTATTTATTTAAAAAGCATGTCACACATGTGTGTGTCCATAATTACCAGAAATCAGCCCATAGGAATGCTTGCCGTGCTGGCCAGGGCTTGGCAGTGTATGAGGACGCCAAGCACTGTCAGTTTATCGCTAGTTGCTGATGTCTGATTCAAAACAAAATAATCACAGCCAAGCCTATCTGCCCACCAAACTGTTCTTCCTCCTGCCTCCTTTCAAGGCCAACATCTGATTTCTATCCTGGTTCAAATATGGTTCAAAAGAAGCCAAAAAGAAAGACCATTTAAAATCTACTCTTCAAGTGCCCCTTCAATGGGCAATGAAAGGTCATATGTTGGAGTCCTCAACAACAGGTTGACAATTGCCAGGTTTTCACAGCAAAACAATTCATACCCAAAACTAGCCTCATCCCTTTACAGGGGGGATTCCTTTTAAAAATCACGTTATCAGCATGTGCCGGTTATTTAGGTTCTTAAGCTGGTTCTCTGCTGGTTTACGTTGGTTTAAGAAGGTCCTCTTGCTGGTTTATGCTGGTCCTTTGCTGGGACCAGCATAAACCAGCAAAGGACCAGCTTAACCCAGCAAAGACTGGAAACAACAAATGTAACCAACAAATTCACTTAGAGCTGTGTTACACACTGCATGAAAGATAAGCTTATCACTTGTCTAGTCTGTGAAGTTTTGTTTCTCACAGATTGAAATGAAATATGTCTAGCACCTAGTGTATTTTAGTTCTATATGATAAATCTCAGAGCTGCATGGTCTAAATCAAGGTTTAGTACTCTTTATTGAAGAAATGTCTGAAATGTCTAAAATGGAGAACATAAATGGAAAAAGTATTTTCAGAAGCCAAGCCACTGGAAAAGGAGGCAGTCTGTGTCGAGTGTTTCCCGCTCTTCTCTTGTCCGTATGAGTTTGCAGTCGGACCCACACGCCTGTGCCAGTGATGCAACGAGTCTAGAGGCCATCAAAGGACATCTTGTTCTGGTTTGGCTGCATGAGGAGCAAAAAATGTGACTGCTTTGCATTGGACGTCTATTTGGAATCAAGTGCGAATTCATTCCAGACCACTTTCTCAAAAGCTCTCTAAAAACCTCCAGTTTGTTATCGGCACCATACCTCCAGACGTAAACAGAACTGACTATCAAAAGCTAACTTCCTCCACACACCGAGTTTACATCTGCAGGAAAAGAGGGTGGAAACTCAAAAGATATTCAGTGAGATTCTTTTCTATTTTATACATTGCACTGAAGCTGTAAATAAAACAAAGATTATTGGAGTATATTTGACAAGAAAACATTATTTCAGTCTTTCTGCTTCAAAATATTACGCTCATTTCAATGTGTTGCTCGCCAGTTCGAAATAAGACATTTTCACTTTAGTTTTGAAGTACAAAAAAACAGTGTGTTTATTTATTTTTTATACCGAGATTTTTCTTCAACATGTCTGACCATTGGTTAATTCAGAGCATTCTAGGGGTTCCAAAAATACATGAAGGGCGTCTTTATGTGGCTTGCTGTCAGTGAGGAAAAACTGCAGACATATTGTATGCACATAGTACCCCACCACAATAAATAAAAAAAAAGCACTGTTCTGATCGAGACGGTAAAAACGACAATTCGGTTTTACTATTATTATTCTGAGTTCTGACTCAGCTGAGAATTCTCTGCTCTTTTAACACCTGCAATGGATTTCCTGTTTTTCTGGTTCATTTTACCTCACATTCTTCACACATGCTAACTGCAATACTTGGCTCCTCACACGGAGGCCCTAGAGAAGTGTGCGTACACAGCGCTGAAGTAAAGTGAACTGCAGCTGAGTAAATGAGAGCATTTACGTGGCGTCATAAATCAGACGCTATGACCAGCAGCCGTCCAACTGCTGTCCAGAGAGAGAGAGGAAGTTGTTAGGAGGTTATCTGCCACACTTCACTCAGACACATCCTCAGAAAGACTGACTCATTAATGGGCACCCTTCAACACAAAGGTGAAAGTTGTCAACACTCTCTTTGGTTTCAGTATTACACAGTATTAGTATGTTTTGACAAAGCTTGCATAGCACTATATAACACATATTCTAAAGCTGTTTATTTCAGTCCTTCATTTTCATCATCAAGACGAAATCATCATCATCAGTTTTTTCACCAAGCATGCATTGCTTAAAAAACACTATGACTACATTTTCCCTTTGTAAATAATAATAATAATTTGCTTATAAAATGATAATTAATTTGCTAATAAAAATACTTTTTTTCCAATATAGGACTGACATGTCTGGGGCTTCAATAGCAAGTTCACATAATAGAACTCAAGCAAAGAGTAGTTGAAAATAAAACAGCTCTAACTGCTGCGCAATATAAAGATAGAATTAAGCTAAAGTGACCCCATTAACTATAATCAAAGACATTCATCATAAAAAACTATTTTTTTTCTTAAAGATGAGCAATTATTGGCTCGTCTGGAGTCTGTAAAGTAGGTGAACGGTGAATAATACTGTGAGTAATAGGCTGTAGTTTGCAGACGTTATGCGACTGTAATTACATTACGAATATAGAAAATTGGATCAGAGCAAAGAAAAAGAACAATGAAGAGAAGATAATGAAGGTGAGAGGGGAATAAATGGAGCACGTCACAGAAAAATGTCAAACATGCTATCAATCAGGGCTCTGTGCCTTTCAGAAATGAACTGAGAATGTCTTTTAAGTTACAGATTAATTCCTGTTAAGATTCGTTTTAAACTGAGGTAGCAAACAGGACACAGAAATGCAATTCGATATAAAGAATTAAAGAGTCCTGCAATTTAAGCATATTCGCTCAACTATCATTTTATTCAGACATATCACACATTACAAAAAAATAAAAAAATAGGAAAACCCTAAGGGAAAGGATAGCAAGAACAGAATTACAGGTACATGAACACATGTCAGATTCACAGGAGAGAACTTTGGTGGTGAAATTAAATTTAAAAAATTAGCAGTATCTTTCAATGCATACCATTCAATGATAACATTAATCACGGACCAAGGGAAAACTAAACAGACAGGGTATATACAGTATACACGCAGATATAATGATCAGAACAGAAAACAGCTGGATAACACAGGGGTAGACTAATTAACTAATAATCACATTAAAGACAGGAAAGAAGGTGCCAGAAGTTGCAAATATACTTCTGTTGAAGAAAAATCCCCATTGATACTGAACAGTAAGGGTAGTAGGCGTGACCAAAATCCTTTGACACGATATGAGTCACTTGAGTCATCAAAGGTAAATATGTTGACATAGGTAGATCTATATTAAAATGATTGGGTTGTAAAATGTATTTAATTTATTACATTTCCGTAAAATTTTGCAACCATCACAGAACATAACCTTTAAACAGTGTGATTTCATAATTTCCTGTTAGCGCTCAGACAACTTCTTCAGTGTTTGCCTGTATTCCCTGTAGTGTGACAGAATCGTCATCATGATATATTTACAATGATTTTGCTGCCAATATAAAATGTAGTTAGATCTAATGTGCTTTTTATTAGGCTGTTATGTTTCAGAGAGACCATTAGATTAGATCCCTATAGGTCAGTATGAAACCAAGTTGTTTTATCTGGCTTTCTCTTTAATCGTAGTCCATCTGAATGAATCGTTTCCATCCTCAACACATTCACAGCACATAACATTTTAAGTTTAAAATGTTCTATTAAGTTCCTCTAAAAGCACAAAATGATGAAGCCATTGAAGACCAAACATATAAATATGGAGATGGACATGCTGTACTTGATGAAAATATTTGTATTTTAATACATTTTTAATTTTATTGTATTATTTTTTGTCCCAGCTATTAATCTTGATTAATATTTTGATTCATGACGATTAATAGTTTGACAGCACAATTTTTTTGTGACATTATCACAATTTACACAGACTATTGTAATATTTTTTTATGAAAATTGCTCAAGCAAATGAGGCACCACATTAAAAATTAAATCCACACAGTTTTCAACATAGAGGTTTTATATTGAGACTAGTTTGATAAAACGACTGACTTCACAACCTTGACTGGGCAAGAATGTATACAGTCTTTTAACTTCATTACCATGCTAATGCTGTAACATTTTGAATGACATGTGTTCACCAGAAAGTTAAAAGAACACTTTTTGATCCAAATTACTTTGGTAATTGACAACGGAAAAATGACCCAACAAGAAATAAAGTATTTAAATCCCTCTTTTACACGTTAAAAATACATCTTTCCATTTCTGCTTTTCAGGTGGACTGATTAATTGCTCTTGATGGAGCTTTGTTTTGTTTTTAGTTGTCTATAAGCCACTATGACGCAGGGAATGGTAATAAAAATGGTTCAGATTGTTTTGCTGTGGGAGATCTCATGAATACAGATACGGAATATCCAGAGTCAGTGATAATGTCGCAATCTTTATGGAGAATAGGTCATCATAAAATGTTTGCACAAAATACCTCAGTACCCAGAAAGAGCCTGGTGAAAGCAGCTCTCCAGTCACAGGCCTTGCCACAGTGAAGCATTATGATCCAGTTAGATTAATGCTGAATTCTTGAGCAGATCTAAAGCACCTAAAATAACAGCGCTATTTGCTACGTAAGAACTGTTCGGAATTAGTGGAAAATACAGGAAACCTAAAGAAAGTTCATTTGTCAGCAAGACAATAACCCCAAAAATAAATCAAAAGTGAAACAGACTCACTCAAAAGCCAAACCCGAAAAGAATGGGCCAAAATCACGAATTAATCCAATGATTTCTTTTTACAGGATATCTGAAATAAACCTTTGTGTAGAATCAAGGGGCTCTATAATACATGTTACATCTACTATTGTATATGTTTCCTTTTTCATTCAACTCAATAGCACTTGCATGACTGGTACAGGACCCACCATAAGGACACAGTTTGAAACCATGGTGGTCCTATTGAGCAAGTCACCTGAAGCTAAAGGTGGCTCTGGACCAGGGCTCCTAGATGTTGGAGCAATGCTCCATTTATTGTTATTAATACCCTTCAACTGTGTCTGATAGAATAATTTGGCTATGTTTCTATTTACTGTTTCCTAGTTGGCATAAACTGGAAACATTACATCCAGTCAATGTTCATCTCTATGTGAAACTGCACCCATCACAAAATATGAAGACACGTGAATATAGCTATAACATTATATAATCAGATTGTCCACACGTGTCATCACGAAGCTCCTTGAGGCATCCTTAATAAACATTTGATTGTAAATATCCCGTAAAAAATGTTAATGTTTCCAATTAAAGTTCTGACAGATTTGGTGGTTTGTATTGTATTGGGTTGTCAGGTCTCTCAGGAAGTGGATTGTTATTTGTGAATAGGAAACTGCATTCATCTGTTGGGGTTTCAGTTTTAGTCTTGTTTCATATTTGTCTGTTCTTTTTTCACTTTTATGATGTACAGTGATAACAACAATATACATTATTTACATACTGTCTCAAAAACCCATTATAGCCTCCTGCTTCACCGGTCTAGTCAAGTATTTCTAATGTTAGGTTTCTTCACTCAAGCAATGAAACAAACACAAAACCAAATTAAAAATGCAACTGATTCAAACATTGAGCTTCAGGTAGAGAGAGGATTGTGGTGTTCTGGGAAACTCAATAGCTATATAATTACAATTGATTTTCAATACTCATTTACATCACCATTTCATTTCAGACTTTCAGAACATTTCACACATGCAAGTTATCCACATATAAAGCTCAGTTAAGTGGAAAATGAGTGAATTTCAAATCCATCATTATCACAATTGACAGGGAAAGACCAACCGGCAGCTGTAAATTGGAAGTTACCAAAGCAACTACTGTGTGTTTGCTCTTTCCAATCAGTGGTTATTTGAGAAATCAATACCCCCTATCACGACCGTACAGAAGAGTTGTTTCTTGTCTCTAGATAGGAAATAGCTTTTCCTCTTAGAACACTCCACTCTTTCACCTCATCTTCAAAAGAAGACATTTATTCTGTCCCTGCCTCAGCCTTATCTGCTCCAACAAACCCAAACCTCAAACAGCTAAACGTTTATGGGAAGCCATGAGAATCTCTTTGCATAAACGTTCCCTCAGTGTTTTCCTCCATCTCTGCCTGCTGGCGGCCGAGCGAGCGTCTGAGTAATGTGACAGCTATGGCCCTGTGAGCTCAGTGTTTCCAGCCCTGCGAGCTCCAAGAACAGCTCTGTTGTCATGAACACTGGTAAAACAGTCTTCACCCTCACTAACATGTTAAAAACACTGTCTATGGGCTGAGATGGTCATGACTGAACTTCTGAAGTAAAATACATTAAACCAGTCCATTTAACTCTGTCTCTTGTCTTTATCAGAATGATGTGCTGGCTAAGTTTAAAAAAGATTTGGAGCACTTTTTAGATGGTAAGAAAGGGAGACAGTAAGTTGTGTTTTATCTGTTTTGGTTTTAGATGTCCACATTGTGGCAGGTTGGACATTAAATATCTAGTGTTTTAACTAATATGCTTAACTAAAAATAACGTGTGAATATGTCTGCTAAAGCAACCATGTAATTGTATCCAGTTCCTACAAGTGTTTAAACTGTTTTATCATGGCTTGTGTTTCAAAGCACTCACATCAGAATGCTGTACCAAGTGAACTACCAAAAAAGATTGTTACGTCAGAGAAACCATATACTGTATATGGAGTTGGTCGTGAGATGCAAACATCAAAAATGGGTTCAGAAATCATGAACTATAATAAAAGCGTTTATAGGTCCGAACTGTGCAAACTTTGCAAAAATATGTTTTATGAAATGATAATCTGTAACAATGACTGTCATCATAATTTGTAGAATAAAGGCTGTAGGCGTTTTACCAAAACTAGTTTATTTAAGCAAATTCAGCAAAATTGATGTATTGGTGAGTTTTAGAGTTTTGGAAAGATGTAAGCAGAGGCGCATTTTTCCTTTGAGCCTATATTGTTTAGATTTCATTACTGTGGGAACCCATAAAATTAACTTTTTTTCTGAAAGTTTTATAGTGTGTGTGTGTGTGTATGTGTGTGTGCATTACAGCTGTTCCCTGTAAGGGAAAGAGCAGTGTGAACATTCTTCATAATTTCTCCTTTTCTACTTTCTGCAGAAGAAAGACAGTCTAAGTAATTGAGTTAGTGATAACAGATTTTCCATCTTCAGTTCAGCTTTAAATCCATAGAGCAAACAAAGTTCCCTAATCACACACCAGACCTAATTATCTAGTTAAGATCATAAGCACATCATGCAACATTACCCACACAGCCAAGGGAGAGAATGTATAAAAGAGCAGCTCAGTCTTTCTCCTGTCATCTTACTTCAGCTCAAAGGTCTCACATGTACCCTTCCCCAACACTTCCTTCCTTCCTAGATTTCACATTTCTAAGATAGCAAGTTTCTCCACCTTGTTCGAAACAAATGCACTGAGCCTAAGGGTTTGATCAGTGAGTAAAGGGTGTTTGAGAGAGAAAATCCACCCTCTTTTCCACCCTCTCCACATGCGTACTTCCAAACAAATGACCTTTCCCTATCCAGATGTGTTTCACAGTTGAGTGAAGGAGACTGAGGTTGGGGGTGGGGAAAACACTCGTCTGTTTCAACCTTGTTTATTTCCTCCTTTCTCTGTCATTCCTGGGCTAAGCAGAACGTGTACAGTATAATATCTCTTCAGCTCTTATTAAGAGTTTCCTAACAGCTTAAACTCTTGAAATGTCAAGCCCTTGGGGGGTAGGTTACCTGTCAGGAAATATTAAGACATTGGCTGCAAACAAAACTGGCTGAACAGACTCAAGTGGAAGTCTGTTCAACCCAAGCACAACAGTAAAAAAAAAAATCCTCTCAATCAATTATTCAATCATATGGCTTCCGAAGACTTGGACATGGGTCATATGAACAATTTTGTGATTTTAGTCATCATATGTTGCCATTGTAATTGCAGGAGCATCTCCTTTTGTGTTTTATGAGAGAAGAAATGCCATAAAATTAGATCTGCAAAACGCTGCCGAAAGTATCCCTTCAGTTTCAAACAAAACATCCATGCAGACACACATTGATCAGGGTAAGCAGTCCTGGTGGACTAATGTCAGTTTTTCTGGAGCAAAATATACATTTTAACACAATTCAACAAGAGCAATTGTGCTGTAAATTGGAACAGATGGACCAAATGCACCAAATGGAACGGCAAAAATAAGTATTTTCCAAAAGGCTCCCCAAAATTAGGATTGAGCCATTGTTGGTGTTGATCTGCTCAAGACGTTTGACGGTGCTTGCACTTTTCAGAGGACAAATTGCTTTCTTTATACTTGTTAAGTTAGGATACGGCAACATATTTCAGCATTACATACTCCAGCTTCACCCAAGTGAAACTAATTTTACGCCATATTAAATTCAAAAGTCATTAAAAATGTATTATGTTGTTTTTTGCAACCAATTTGGAGAAATGTTGTATTATATAACTTGCTCACCAATGGATTCTCTGCAGTGTTTTAAATAAATAAATAAATCCATCATTAAGGTATTTTAAATTTAAACTGTTGCTAGTATGGTTTCCATAATCCAAAATAACACTTCTTCCTCCGGATAATTCAATCCCCTGCTGTCCTCTCACATCAAAATTCAGCTACATATTTGTTTTAAACTCCTTTGGATTGTTTTTGTGCATATTTCTCTCCTGATTCAGACAGGACTTTTTTTTTCTCTGAAAAAAAACGATATTATTATGATAGATTTGTTTCTTACAAACACACAAATGTTGGATTCACAAGATGACTGGTTGTGAGGCTTTTATCAGCTGTTCGGACTCATTTTGACGTCACCCATTCACTGCAGAGCATCCACTGGTGAGCAAATGATGTAATGCTACTTTTCGCCAAATCTGATGAAGAAATAAACTCATTCTCTTAATGCATTTAAGTACATTTTTAAGCACATTTTCATTTTTGGGTGAACAATCCCTTTATGAAAATGTTTGCACATACTAATAAACTTTTTTTTTCATTCTTAACTCTCAACAGATAAATATGCATGCAGGTTAGTATAAACAAACTAATCCCTGTAATTTAGTTTAATCTTCCAAAATCTCCCTTTGGGTCTTTTTCATATTTGGGTGATGTATAAATAATTGATAAAAAGTGTTTTTTTTAAAGTCGTTTTACATTTTATAGAAGTATGAAGTATTTAATCCAAAGCAAGAATAGTCTGTAGTAATTATCAGGAGCTTTATAGAAACAATGAAGTCTGTGGTTTGTCCTCATTTGCAGAGCTAAGTAAACAAGAATGAAGTTGTTTCCAGAGCTAGGATTTACTTGCACACAAACAAGCTCAAATGCTCATTCATCATCAATTTGTTGACATCAGAACAGCATTTCCAAACACTATAAAGAGAAAATAACAGTGTTCTAGATGATTATTAATATACACATATCTTGCATCTTGAAGCCCATTTGTCTGCTCAAAGCACTTTAACTTCTGAGCTTCAGTACAGATCATTTTTAAAAAAAAATGTGCAACACAAAGAAAGCAAATCCTTCAAAGAAATGTGAAGTCTTAAAGAAGCAGCAATCCATAATGCATTTATGTCCAAAGACCACCTGCCTTTCCTGTACAAATACATAAGTCATGATGGAGAAGGCCTGTTGGACTGCAGATGTAAGCAGCTACTCATGAGAGAGTTCTGATTCAACTAAACACGTCTAAACAAACAATCCCCTTCATTAAAGGAGGACTAGACCTCATTAAAAAGACTAGTTAATGGTAATGCATCTTCTGCAAAAAGCGTAGGCTCACAACTTTATGCGTCTCCAAATGGTCGATAACATGCATTTTGTCTGGTGCAAGATCAGGGCACACGATGAGAAAACAGATGTGGAAAAAGTTGCATGTGTCACGTTGTATTCTGGGCATGTGCGCTGCGATGGTTCATCCACAGATTACCAATGTATCTGCACTCCTGCGCTGGTTATGCGATGCATGAGCGGGCTACTTCAACCTAAACCGTTATCTAATCTATTATGAGACCTGCCGTCTACCTTTTTTCTTCCTGGTAACATTCGTTTCGGATAGCGAAGGAAACTCTGATTTAACGCAATGTATTAATAAGGCGCATCATTTGAGACACCTCATATGATGCGCCGTATTAATATGCTGTCTAAATGCACGGCAACAGTTGAATTGTGGGTGTTGAATGATGATACATAAGCCATATACACTCACCATCTATTGCCCTTGCTGGAAGAACCACCTCCAAACTATGCAAAAAACCCAAAAAGGACAATCCGACAAGCAGCCTGCCAGCTGTGAAGCGCAACATTATATTTCAACAGAAAAAAAGGCCAGGAACAAAAGAGCTAAATAAAATGCAAAAGCAAGGTCCGATGATCCAGTAAAGCTGCAGTCTGATCACGGCTGATGCTCTTTTCCAAATGCGCACACTGGCGCAAAAGGCTTCTTCTGGCACGCGCGATTCACGTATTCCTTGAATGCATGGCACAACCTATGGATGTTATAAGTCTAGTACACGGCATCACCATGGAGACAGTGGGCTCAAACCATTCCTTTGTTGAGGATGACAGCCAGCGCTCCACTCCGTGCCAATGACACCTATGAATGTGAGCCGATTCACTCTGTTGCTGCTGGTAACACAGATTGGTCGAGATGTGTGGTCCAATCCTGAACAAGTGATGTTCGAACTCGTGAACCGGTTCTTTTTTGCATCAACCGGTTCGCGAGTCGGACATAGTTCGGTTCGAGAAACTCAGATTCTCGTGTGATTTGATAGCTGCACGGAAACATCAAATTCTTGAATCTTGAATTTAAATCATGTTATATTCACAATTTATTCAAATAAATAATTTCGTTTTAGTGCATTTTAATTGAAATGGTTGTAGCTATTTCAATAAAATAAAAGTAATACCAGCGCCAAGCTTATATTTAATAAACAGATTTATTTATCAACATGTTGTAATCATGGAAATTTCACGTGTGGACGTAAAAGAACCGATGAACTGGATAAAAGAAAGTGTTCGAAAGAACCGAATTCCCATCATGAGTTGGACTGGCCGCTGTGTGACGTCAGGAGAGGAGCTCCATCCCCTTGTTAATCGATTTATAAGCGCGGAGCATCGTAATTGGCTGGTCTGACGTCGACAAAGGGTCTCGTCCAATCAGCCCCGCTTACGATGATTCGACGCCGCGATATACGACACCTTTAATGAATCATAAAGATTAGAGATTTATTATTGCGAAACTGACTACTTTGAGAGTTTGTACGACGCCACTGAAGCGCACGTCTAACTTACAAACATAAACAAAATTACTGAAATTACTTATTTTGAGCAAAGGAATATTTGTGGTAGCCTACTTGAACTTTAATGGAATTTTACATTTAATGAAGCTTCACTTTAACGATGGATCTTCTTGTTGTTTAAGAAGAAGATAGTGATGATAATGATATTAAAGACAAAGTTCTCTTTTTCTAACCATAACTCGCACAGAAACTGTGCTCTTGTTTTTACATAAAAAGAAAGAAATTAACAATTAAAAAATACATTAAAAGACTATATAGCATCAGAAGCATTTTAGAAGCCTACAGTTTAATTTTCACAAATGTTCTGATCACTGTAAGAGCGGTCTAGTAGTCAAGTATAATACATCATGAGACATATTTAAGCTGTTTATTGTTTCCCCCAAGTTATAATGGGAAAAGACAAAACCAAGGGTATAGCCTACAGTAAGACACAAATAAACACCAGATAAACATGTGCATGGATTGAGAAATGGCCCTTATTTTGCTCGTGGCTCAAAACTAGAAAACACTTTAAATGACTTCCAAACAACAACGACAAAAAAAAGAAACACTTAGCTGGCAACATTTGGGCCAATTATTGCTTTTCTCCATAAGGGCAGAAATGCTTACCACGCACTCGGAGCTCAGCTCAAATCCTGTTGTGTAACTAAATGAGTTTATCCCACAATCTCACTGTGACCAACGGCAGTAAATAGCAACTTTACATCTGCCACACCAACAAACAGTCAAAAAAAAAAAAAAAAAAAACAATGCTGAAGGACAAAAACAGGGGGTAAAGGCATTCTACACACTCTTAAGAAAAGACTATAAAAATAGGGCCCAATGTGTTAATATGAAGGATTTTGTCCAATTTCACAAATACATTTGTGCCCTGGCACAGATTCTGTTTTTGTATTTTTTTTCTCTTAGAATGCAAATGTGCTTAAGACTGGCCTAATCCAGGGCATTTAGAATCCAAAAACATTATGTTTATAAATGATGTTTTAGTTTCAGTCTTACAGATGTATATGTTTATGTGTAGGTCATAACATTAAATATTCTTATAGGAAAATCACATGTAAATAACATTCTTTGAATCTTTGGGTTGCGTGTTTGGGTGTCCTCTACTCGGCAGCCTTGGAATTCTTTAATATGGCATTTTACGTTTATTTCCCCCCTAAAGTGCATGCATGCATCAATTTAGAACAAACGTTAATAATGAGCAATTACACAGGCATATGATGTGCTGTGAATTCCAACAAACGTGAAATGCTTTCAGTGGTTTATTTAATTGAATTTCTTTTTAGAGAACAATGCTGCATATAGTTTTGGGCTTTCACAGCAAAATCTGATCAAAAATGGACTTTCAAATATATTATTTGATAAGACCAATACTGTGCAATAATGTGGCAATGTCAGTTTATTATAATGCAGTTAAAGGTTGCAATGAAAAGAAAACTTCTAAAAATGGGATTTCAAATATCCATTCAAAACACAATATACATGTACATTTAAAAAAAATGTAAAATGATGAAAATTGGAAAAATAAATACATGCACATTATTATTATTTTTAAGATGTCTTAGGCTTAGTGCTTTATGTAAACATGAAAAAAAGGAATTTTAACCGTAGCCATAAATGGCAGCTACGACTCTTTTGTACCTTTCTTTCTGTAAATGCAGAAGTCAGATTACATAAGAACCAACAACATTAAACCATATTGAAGCACGTCAGTGAAAATGATATGTAGCACAGTGTGAGCTTTCTGCATTCATTTCTGCACAATAACTATACCATGCTCTGTCCTTACTGTGCCCTGCTTATGACCAGATCACCGAGTAATGCTTCATCAAAAAATGGAGAATGAGAAATCATCAGACCACTTCAGTATAATCTGACATTTAAAAAAAACAACCACTTTGAACAATGCAGGGTGTAATGTTACAACTTTGGACGTTTCCATATTACTCTATATGACTGACCTCTTTATTTATTCATGCGTTCATTTATATAACTGTTGATGTGAGTGTGCTTTATAAAGTGCAACTGAAATTCAGTGTAACAGCCGTGGGGTGTTTCACTCTTCGTTTCTGTCATCACAACATTCCAGACATTCATCCTGAAACACTCACTTTTTCTTTCAAAGCCTCCTATAATAAATGGCAGTGTTGAAGTAAGGGAATGAAAAATATTGAGCAAATTTGCACTCCTGCATCAATACTGGACAAGACACACAAAAAAAAAAACTGAGATACTGTCTAATAAATGTATTTTATAGTACAGTACATGTGACTTACAGTACCTTTTAAAGGTGTCTTGGTATTGTCATCTGAATCAGCAGACTCTCTGCAGTTGACATACAACATGTACTCAAAACATTCACTTAAATGCTAATAATATAGTGAAGACCATAAGACTATATTTGATCACCTTGTACATTCAGTAATACAAAAACTATAACATTTATACTAGACTTTGCTGAATCTCAATCCAGTGAAAAAATGTATATCCATTCCTTAATGGCATACTAAAATTAGCTTTTTGTAAAAAAAATTAACAAAAAATCAGTGTTGTCATACCATGGTACAGGTATAGCTCAGCACTAAAACAAATAGCTGTGTTATGAGTACATTGTGTTCTATCGCCCTTATTTGAATTCAAACTGTGAGATGTTTCAAGCATAGGAAAATGCACAATGCAAACTCCCTCGGAGTTGTTGTTTTTGGAAAGTGCTACCTGTCTCCCTGAGCTGGGCTTTTGTAAATCCTTGTGAAAACAGGATAAAGGGTCGACAAGATCAACAAAAAGTGTCTTTGAAGTCAGTTCAACGTTAATGACCCTTAACAAAATTATAAAATAAACTATTGTAATTGTTGCAGGCCTGTTATGTGATCGTCACCTATTCTACAGCAATGGAATAAATAACTATATAAAGGTAGGTGGTTTTAAAACTTGATATAACTGTATGAACCTCTGAAATAAACTTTTTAAGGAGTGTGTATTTCAACAATAAAGTTGGAAAAATCCAAATAACTTTACAGATATTCATTGTAAAGGGTTTAAATAATGTTTTCCATGCATGTTCAATTAACCATAATCAATTAATTAACATGCACCTGTGGAATGGTCATTAAGATCTTAACAGCTTACAGAAAGTAGGCATTTAAGGTCAGAGTTCTAAAAACGCAGGACACTAAAGAGACTTGTCTACCGACTGTGAAAAACACCCAAAGAAAGATGCCCAGGGTCCCTGCTCAACTGCATGAACGTGCATTAGGCATGCTGCAGGGAGGCATGAGGACTGCTAATGTGGCTAGGCCAATAAATGGCCATACTCCTCGTTCTGTGCGTGAGTTTCTGCATGACAGCAATGTCAATGTTCTGCCTGGCTAGCGAAGAGCCCGGATCTCAATCCCATTGAGCACGTCTGGGACCTTTTGGATCGCAGGGTGAGGGCTAGGGCCATTCCCCGCAGAAATGTCCAGGAACTTGCAAGTGCCTTGGTGGAAGCGTGGGGTAACATCAAGAACACAGACAAATCTGGTCCAGTCCATGAGAAGGAGATGCACTGCAGTACTTCAAGCAGCTGGTGGCCACACCAGATACTGACTGGTACTTTTGATTTTGAGCCTCCCTTCATTCAGGAACACATTGTGAAACATTTTTAGTTTATGTCTTATGGTGTTGACTTACACATTAAGTTACTGAAAGTAAAAACAGTTGAAAGTCAGAGGGCGTTTCTTTTTTTGCTGAGTTTATATCTTATGGTATTTGTGTGAAACTTATAGTATATGACGCTGCCACCCAGTGGATAGAGGAGGTAAAGCCAAGCTACAAGAAAGCAACGCAGCCTGTTCACCACACTAGTGCCAAGAACCAACTTTTTAAATTTATTGTAGTGGTTTAATTTTTGCATAGCATCATCCTACTAGGAAGACAGATGATCTTTCAGCAAACAGTCGCAACTTTTCTGCATTAGCCTCATTGACTGCACCTCTGCTCATGTCTTTATGACAGCTGGCGACCTCAAACAGGTGCTACTAATGTAGAATCATGAGCAGAGTGTAGCTGGACTATTTGAAAGCAAAATAACAGGTATTTGAGGGTCAGAAATCTGGCTGACAAGCAAGTGATCAAATACTTATTTGACACAGTAATTCACAAATAAAATTGTAGACCCCTCCATGATAGAGTAGTAAGAGAAGTTGCAAAAATCACAGGGTGATCAGATACTTATTGACCTCACTATATATCAATAAAAAAGTAAAAAATAAATAAATCAATCTAAGTCAATCAAACTAAACTTTGAATGAAAGGATGAAAGGCTGTTGATTATACACCAATAAAATAACACATCCTAGATCTGAATTAATTAAATCCTCTTATTAGGTGTTCCCTTTATTTTCTTTGAGCAGTGTATTTGTCATTTGCACAGTTACAGTGTACAGTAATACAAATTTAGATCAAAACGTACAAAACAATGAAAAATAATATTATTTGAAAATGTCTATTTTTAAATAAACATTGCATGATTAACGGAATGGTAGTAAATAGAACCGGTATTGTTAATAATATTAATATCTCTTGAAAATTACATTTAGTAATAGTTTATTTACGTAATAGAATAATATTTTTATATATAGTTTTGTACATACGTTTTTAAAAATCGTAACATCTTGTGTATATTTACATTCGTCGCTGGGTTAAAGAATATCAAAGGCTCTTACCTAAAATAGGTTGCAGTCTTTAGCCTTTAATTAATTAATTAATTTATTTATTATTATTAGTTATTAATATTATTATTTTAATTTTTTTTTGATGAAAAATCAACATGAAGACAACATACAAACTCAACACTAAAAAGTCTTCTGGGACATACCGTACACAGTATCTCATTATACTAGACTGATGATGTTGATGTTTTTTTTGTTTCTGGTATAAACTGTAAGCAGGGGACCAGTTGGTCTTTAAGCTTTAAGTCAAGGGGTTGAACAAATATACAAACATAAAAAGCTAAATTAAAGGGGGCCAGAATGCCAGGAGCATTTGTCACATAGTCTTGGGTGCAAATATGTTTTAACCATACCAGGTACTAATCAAGATATGATGTGGTCAAGAAAAGTCCATGATGTTCACCGGCTCTATGGAGAGATGAGATGTCTTACAGAAACACTGTCTATAGACCACCTTGGACCAAGGCCTGATCCCAAACCGGAA
The DNA here is from genome assembly GCA_032275025.1 of Enteromius treurensis. Lineage (NCBI taxonomy): Eukaryota > Metazoa > Chordata > Actinopteri > Cypriniformes > Cyprinidae > Enteromius > Enteromius treurensis. The sequence continues at coordinate 969,047 of JAUCMU010000013.1, read as the reverse complement.
CCCGAGCAAGGCCTCAGCCTCAAAGTACCTTCCCAAAGTCTGAGAACTCAAAAGGGCAAGACGAGAGTAAAACGATGTAGCCACCACATATACCTTGAGGGTGAAGGGAATTTTTTTTTTTGGAGGTACTGAATCAACTGTTGGAACCTGAGATGCAAACAGGTCTACTTGAGCCAGAATGCTCCTCGGGGTACAGCCACCATTCCTTGTGCCTCTGCCCTTGTCTCAACAGGATATTTGCTCCCTGTTTGCAAAAAGGGCACAACCCTTTTGGTTGATGGAAGAGACCACTGATGTTTTGTCTGTCCAGTATGGAAAATAATAATAATAAATCTAGCTGCATGCAGCAATTACAGGGCCAAACACTCCAAAGGCAAAATGAGGAGCTACGCATGGCATGATGCATCAGACCAAATGCAACAATGAGTAGTTGAAGCCATTTTAGGAGGGTTTAAGTCAAAATGACTGAAAAATCATAAATGCAACCACTAGTAGTATGATTTACTAGCGTATCATGATTATCAAGTTTCATCAACACCAATAGCTGGCCCTGTCAGCGGATTCTGCGGGCTGGTGGCCTTTTTAAAGACCTTTGAGTGCACAGAGTTGCCGGGTAAGGTCTTCCCTGGGCAACCGGGAAAAAGAGAAAATTTTCCACGGTTGGTGAAACATTCCTCGGGATGTTGATCCGACAGTGCGTTTCTGGGTACGGGAGTTTCCTCACCTCTTCGGACGGACACGAGCACTGTCTCACGTGCCTGGGCCGAGAGCACGCTGAGGTGGCCTTTGTGGATGGTCAATGCGTTCATTGCGAATGGATGACCATGGCTACGTTGAGGACCCGCCTCTCAATCGTGAGACGGCTCCCCTCATGTCTTTCCTGCGGAAGTCGTTGGACCGTAGCAAGCTCCCACGCCGAGGTGCCTGGGGGACCTCCAGGTGACTGTCCAGAATGCTCCATCTGGTGTAACAGCCATGCGGAGTTCTGGCGCACCGCATAGTCCCGTGGTTCTCCCGGAGGAGACCGCTCCTCCAGGTTGAGATGTCTTCGGCAGCATCAGAGAATGAGTCAGATGGTGAGGCTAGTACTGCTCCGGGAGGGCGCCGCACCGCGCCGTCTGCAGCGGATGCCGAGCTGTCGGCTATGCTCTTCCACGCTGCGGCAGGAATCGGTGTGGAGGTGCCCCGTGCACCCCCAGTCGACCCTTCCCGGCTGGATGATTGGTCTCTGGGAGCCAGAGATGCGGCCCCGCTGCGCTCTCCCTCAGTGCCAGGGGGTACGAGGCAATCCCTCAGGTGGAGCGTGCCGTTGCGGTGCACTTGTGCCCACGCAGTGCCTCATCCTGGCGGGGTCAGCCCCGGCTCCCGTCCAAGGCATGTAAACTGTTGTCCACTCTATGCCGCTGGACAGGCTGCTACCACCTTGCATGCGATTGCAACGCTGCAGGTCTACCAGGCCAAGGCGTTGAAGGAGCTGCATGAGTGTGGGCCTAACCAGGGGGCAATGGCGCATCCTCAACTCTCAATGTCAACTCTCAATCCTCAACTCTCATCTCGATGACTGGCTGATAATAGCTCACTCGCGGGATCTGTTGTGCATGCACAGGGACATAGTGCTTCGGCACCTCAGCCATCTGGGTCTTCAGGTCAACCGAGAGAAGAGCAAACTCTCCCCGTTGCAGAGGATCTCTTTTCTCAGTGTGGAGCTGGACTCAGTCGAAATGACTGCCCGCCTCACCAGCGAGCGCACACAGGCCACGCTGAACTGCCTAGATACGTTCAGGCAGAATACAGCGGTTCTTTTCAGAGGCACCTGGGGCATATGGTAGCTGCAGCCACGATCACGCCAAACAAGGTGGTCCATGCTCCTGCTGCATGTCACAACTCGCCTGCCATCTGCTCCTGTAGAGTCACAAGCGGCTGAAATCGCTGCGCGCTGTTCACATTCTAGGAATACTCAACCACGCAGCCGATCAGCTCTCACAGCAGTCCACCCACCCTGAAAAAAGGCAGCTCCACCCCCAGGTAGTCCAGCTGATATGGAGCCACTTCGGTGAGGCCAAGTTAGACCTCTTCGCCTTCCCTCGAGTCTCCGGCTGTCCCAGTGAGCCTCCTTGCACAGACCCTGTGCAAGATCAGGGAGGATGAGGAACAAGTCCTGTTGGTAGCGCCTTACTGGCCCTCCCGGACCTGGTTTGCTGACCTCATGTTCCTTGCGGGAGCCCCTCCCTGGAAGATCCCCTTACATTACACTTTCACCTGACTCTGAGGTTGCGCTGACGTCGGCTCGGCTCTGAAAACCTGCATGTGCACTCCGCTCGTGCCCTCTTATATTCACGCAGTGATGAGGTGCACCTGAGCGCAATCAAGTGCACGCCAATATTCATTGGCCTTTAGTATAAATCTCAAAGGCAACTGGTTTCTCTTGCGAGTTCCCATATGTAACGTCTCCGTTCCCTCCTTCAGGGAACGTGGGTTACGTTCGTAACCTAGACGTTTTTCGTGCACATGTGAAGGTTTGTGTATTCTTGCAATGTCCCCTGGCAAAAACATGTACTCTTGAAAAATATTAGATTAAAGGACACCTTATAACACACCTTTTTGTAAGATATAATATTGGTCCTGAGTTCCCACACAATGTGTCTGTGAAGCCCAAAATGCTTCACAGATTATTTTTTTAGAAAACATCCTTTTTGTGGTGTTTGAAAAGCCAACATTTATATATATATATATATATATATGTATATATATTTGAGGTAAAATACTTGGAAAAACAGAAGTAATCTACTGCATCCTCAGAGGCTGAGGTTTTGGGAGAAAATGAAGACTTGTTTAATGATTGAAACAAAAAACAATGCAGTCGTCTTTTGCTTTCTGAAAACAAGAACTACAATATAAAGAGGTGTACTGATTAAAAACGTTTACACTTAACAAGTAAAATCAACATGATGGGAAGAATTTTTATAGACAGCTAATGAAAGATTCAGTGAAGTGTGCCATGTTTTGTATGTTTCCATTCAGCTTTGCATTCAGACAACTTTAGACTTTAAGTAAACATTGGTAGACTGATCTCCCTGATAAATTGTGGTAAAACATTTTGATCGTAACAAAAACTTATGTTAAACTTTAACATTTAAATCTGTACGTTTTTCCATAGCCCCACATTAAAATAAGCAATACAAACTTTTAATTATATGTGAGTATCAGGACAAAAACATAAGTGCATTTAGAGTGGTACTTTATACCACTTCCAATTTTAAGGTCACATGCATGAAAATCACAACGCTAAAACACTTTATTCCATGAACGCCCATCACCTCAGTTACTGTAATGTTGATTCCAACATTTACTAATACTACATTTTTATATTTTTACCCTGCTTTAGTACTTTTTCAAGTGTCAGTATTTTATCACAATGCTTTTCTTTAGAAAGCTTTTCATCACAACATTCCAAAGCATAGTACTGTACTTTTATAGGTTATATTAAATATCATTTAAGACTTAAATTACATTAGAAATATCTTACTTTCTTACATTTACTCAAGTTAAATTAAATGTAGTTTTAACCAATTTCGAGAGAAAGCGTGGTCGAAACACAACTCAGCTGTTAGCAATCAGCTAATGATCACCACCTACATTGTTAGCCAACCAGTCTAGCCCAAATTCACTATAAACAAACCAGATTCCTTCCCTGCAGTATTTTGCTTTTTGCAATCCCTCCACCTCCCCGTCTCCTCCGTTCTCTCCTAATGGGGGGCAACAACTTTTATTTATGAAGTATAGTGCAGTAAAAGGCTTTGGAATGTAGTGAAATAATGTTTTACAAAGAAAAACGCTCTGATAAACTCTGACAAAAAAAAAAAAAAAAAAATTCAATATATATCTTGGAAGTGCATTTGGGAACATAAATCAAATCCTCATTCAATGCCCTTGGCCTTCAACTCATCCTTCACTCTCTTCAGGTAGTCAGGGTCTGGATAACCATACCTGTGAACAGAAAAAAAAGATACACTACTTTATTTACACGAAACCCAAATAAAATCGTATTGTTTGATTAATCATTTTGCATAACATGATGTCCAATTAAACACAGATGTTATATGAACTCATACCTTTGAGGCCCGCCATGTGTGGTGGTCTTATGATGAATATCATTCCAGGTGACCGCATTCTGTAAACCAGAGGTTGTCGAGGTCCCGACAGTAAAGATGAGTTTCTGATCAAAAGCCCTCTTCAACAGTGTGAGCACTTCATTTCCTTCACGGTTGTCAGGCAAGTACGCTTGACGACTTGTACCATGAAAAAGTTTTCCTGGGTTTGGATGCTTCTTCTAAAAAAATGATAAAGATGATGTATTACCTAACCATAGCATTAAACAAAATTGTATGTAAATAAAATAAAACACTAATAAACAAACAAACAAACAAACACACAGTCTTCAGATTTTTTCTGCATTTATTTCCAGTCCTGCTCCAGGAGGGGCAATATTTAACAAAATGTAACCTGCTCCAACACACTTGGCTTAAAGTTTCTAGTCACATTCAGGTGTGCTTTGGGGGATTAACTCTGTAGGACCAGGGCTGGACAGGGAGTAAAAATCGGCCCTGGCATTTTATGGTCCAGCCAGCCCACCACCACATATAGGCCTACCTACAGCTCTGGAAAAAAATAAGAGACCACTTGGGTTTTATTCTTGAAACTGTTAACCTCACCAATACAAAACAACGCACATTTGTTTCATTTTTTGTGAACTGCCGTCTTTGAAAAATTAAG
>JAUCMU010000013.1:943322-955146 GCA_032275025.1 Enteromius treurensis | reverse complement strand
GCTCTTCCGATCTGACAGCAAAAACCTCCATATAGAATGCAAACACTGATACAGTACTGGCGTCTTTAATATTGAAAGTTAGGTAGGCTATTTGAGTATAATACAAACTCACAAAATAAAAATTAGTGTTGTATATGGGATGTTGTAAAATAACATCCCATATCGTTGAATAAAAAAAAACGTCAGGTCATATTTAAACGATTCATTCGCATTCGCGAAACCTTATGCACACATTTGCCTTTTTCGCTGTTTTAAAAAGCGTTCACGTATTCTGGCCAATGGGCCGCGATTCGTGTCTCAGATACTCTACCGTTGCGGTGATCTATAAATTGGCCTAATAAACTTTTTAAAAACTATTAAATTATAACTGACAGCTTCAGCCCAAAATGAGCGTCGGCCCAGCGGGCATTGCCCGGTATGCCCTATGGCCAGTCCAGGCCTGTGTAGGACAGACCCTCCAGGAACATGACTGGACATTGCTCTAATGAACATTTTCTTACCGTTTGAGTGCCGCTGGGTATGTCATAGTATATTTCTATGGTGCCACAATCTGAATATCCTGGAAGCCTGCTTCTGCTCTTTATTACTTTCATTGTTCCATCCGGTTGGTTTCCCTCCAATTTCCCAAACACTTCCTTACACACAGGACAGATGGGTCCCAGACTCTCCATTGACATCTTTATACATTCCTGACAGAATTCATGCCCACATTCCAGTTTTGTCTTGTCAGTGAATTTGTCCATACAAATAGTGCATGTCTCTTCTTCAGCATGAGCACCTTTACTTTCATGTCTAGGATTATCTTCAGATTTTTTATTGATATCACTATCATCTCTAAAATTCACTCTCTGATCCCATCCTGCTCCACCCACTGCTCCTGGACTATCATCAGGCACCTGATTCCTTCTGATTCCTCTTGTGTGAGGAATGACTTCTGAATAACCGATCAGTTTCTTCATCTTGTCATCAAACACAGGCTTCTGAAGTTTCTTCTCAATATAAGCAATGGCAGGACCGAGATGTTCAGGCAGTCCAACGAGCTTCCAGGAACTGAATACATCTGCTGCAACAACACAATAATGCTGCTGAAGTTCATCTACTATTGAAGCCATATCAGTTTTATTTGTAGGTTTTGTGAATTCACAGCTGACCGTGGCTGAGGCCAGTTTCTGGTAGAGATTTGTTAAAGCTCTGATTGCATGACTTTCAAGATTAATATGCTGATCTACTTTAGATCGAGCCTGAACCGTGAGTACATTTTTCTGCAGTTTTGCTTCATAAATTGACACCCTGTACTTAGTTTCAAGCTGTGATAACTGATCCTTATAGGAAAGTTTCATCAGATCCCAATGAACCTTGTCTACCTCAAGTTGAATCTGAGGGTCTTTTATGTCCATGTGCAGTGAGCTTTGTAGAGAACTATTGCTATCTACATCCATTTGATTTGATTTGTTCTTAAATTGGTTTTCTGCTCTTGTTGTCTCTCTTTTAATCATGTCTGTAAATTTCTTCGGCCCAGACAACCGGCAGTCAGTGGCAGACATGGTGAACATCATCTTTGTCTTCTCTGACTGGATGTTACGAATGGTCTCCTTCACAAAATCTGAATCCATATCGTTATGATTAATGTCAGCATAACTATAATTATCCACACATTCACTGAGAAGTTCCAGAAAGTCCTCAGAGGCTTTAGACACAGAATCAGGGCTTGATCTCTGAGTGGGTTTGAATGAGACTGACACTTCTGAATGCAGAGAGACTCCATGTTTTTTCTCAATTATCTCCAGCTTCTTTCTGTACACATGAAGAATGTACCAGAACTGATAGAGAGGAACAAGGAGTCCAGGTGATGTCTTATGGGTCGTTTCAAATGTTTTTGTAATCTCAGCATCTTTTAAAGCTCTGTTAGCTGCAACATCCTCCATATTGTTTGTGTCTTCTGATACCGCTGAAGTCACAGGTTTAGTGCTGTTCACCTAAAAACAAAGGATGGGAGAATTTTATACCCACAGCTTAACAAAGGTATTTAAATTAACTGAAGTAGCGTATTGTTAGAGGTCTAGATGAGTTTATTACTGCTACTGTACTAAGAATCTGAAGAGAAGAAGCTTCACAGTTATAGTAATACTTTATTTCAGTAGTCCACTTTAGACATTCTACTAACTAACTTTGCAATTACATGTTAACTTGCAGTCATTAGAGTATCATTAGACTGTCTACTTAGTATCTTCTAACACTTTATTTGTATGCGTCCACAACATACAACATCCTGACTATAAGATATTTTACAAGTATCAAGTTATTCTACTAACCCTAAACTTACCCTAACAATCTACTCTGAAACTTAGTAGACATGCAGTTGCAAATGAATTAGAATTAGTTGACTTGTAGTTGCAAAGGAGAGGGTGGAGTGCTGCCATATCCTTCTTCTTATTAATCTTCATGACATATTAATTCTGATTATGATCACACAATGAATCAGTATTGAATTGCATAACCATATTCCATATGCTAAACTGTTTGATTTAAGAAGCAATGCCATCCATAGACGTCTCTATGGAAAGAACTGTGATGTGTTTCAAACCAGGCCCCAAGGTCAGTGGAGCCTGGTTGTCTGTGCATGTGAGTTATGTTCTCCCATCAGGTCATGGAACCTGGATAAGGGGTCAGGATGACTATCCCACTTTACTTCTACACATGCTCTGAAGAATCAAGAATCAACTGTGACGTTTATGTATAAGATATAAGATATTTTGCCAATCCAGTTCTAGCCTGTATTTCTATGAATATTGCATAGACTGGGTAACCAGCCATGCTGATAAGATGTTTGGTTAAGCCAGGTTACCTTGAGAGGCAGATTAGTGGAATGTGGGTGTATTTTCTCTGGGAAGCAGAGAATTGCTGGCTGAGTTACATATTTGGGCTGGTCTGGAGGCCTGGCGCCCAAATTATCATCTTTTTCACCTTGAGATGTGCCGATGTCCGTCCATGGACGTCTCTAATATTATCTATCTTTTGGAACTAATCAGAATGATCAGGATGACTAATGTATTGACGCAGTTAGTGACCACTGTTAGGAGTATATAAACTGATGTCTGTGAGATGTACGCAGAGCAGCCTACGAACTCAACACGAGTATTGAAGCTGGCTTCTGCTGATGAAACTGCAAACTATTTTCTTCAGTTGATCTCATCTCTGACTCCATACCACTAAACTTGTCACTAACCTTGTCCATATCAAAGGAGCAGAAGTATTTTGTAATTTACAATACATTTTAACTATTTTCTGAAATAATTACATAGTAGTTAAGATCAACTAATATAAAGTCTGACTTTTTAATTAAGTGCATGCTCTTAGCAATCGAAAGCTTAACCTTATTAATTTAATAAAGTTACACATAGAGCCATAGTGGACTAAAATGTCAGTGTTATTAAACTTTGAAGCACAATTAAGTTTGGTCTCATATTAAAGAAGACCCACAGCAGTTTATTAAAGTAAAAAAACTAAAAAGTGAAAGCAAAATGTTAAACAGGTTTAAGATTATGAAAATGATTTATGAACAACATTTTATATAAAATATTTATTTTATGAAACATATTGAACTCTAACCATGCTAGAAAATCAAAGCCATAAATCTAAACAAGTTGTGTTCCAAATTTGAGGTAGAGATCTCAATATATTTGCTTTCAGTAAAATTCTATTCTGGTTAAGTAACAAAATTTCCAAATTAGACACCAGCAAAACTGGTGTGCACACCGTGGATCATTTGGGATTTACAGTAGAGCTTTTCTCTCTCAGATATTACAAGAACACACACGCACACACACACAATTTTTGTTTTGACACATACACATCATACTCTGACATTCATAACAACACGCCCACACAATTATATCTGCATAATTTATTAATTATTACAGTTATGCAGTTAGCCCTAAAACAGGCAAAATGATTAAAATGAACAAAACTAACACTTAAAAATTAAAAAAAAATGTCCTAAGGTGTGCGCAAAGGTTAAAAACCATTGAATGCTCACCATAATTCTAGATAAAGAAAACATGATACCTTATATGATGAAGCTTTGTTCTCCTTCAGCAGGGTCCTGTGCAGCACAGTCACAAAATCTGCTTTATCCAGATAAATCTGAGCAATTACTTCTTTATCTCCTTTAACTTTACCATCCTTATAATCTTTGAACTTAAGAGATGCATTTCTGTGACATTTTAAAACCTTTAGAGCTACAGGGAAAAAATAAGAGTACCTTTAGTTCACAGTCCAACAATATAGATGCAACTGTAGCATTTCGTTTTATTAAAAGTACAGAAGTAGATTGTGTCTAACAGTGTGTGCGTGTGTGTGTGTGTGTGTTCTGGTATACGGTCAGAAAACATACTGGGTACTACAACATAAATATAGTTTATGAGGACACATCATGTGCCCCTGTACTACTATACAGTATTTTCTGAAATTCAACATTACTTGACTTTATTTGTGCTACTCCAGATACTAGCATACAAGAGATTTACATTAAATTGTATTGTATATGCTATTCTCTCACCTGTTGATGGTGTTATCTGCACTTCTGCACAGGATGGATCATCCATGAGTTTAATGCTGTGGACAGATATTGTTCGTTCTAGTCTGGACAACCAGCTCTGAAGGGCTATCTGTAATCTTGCTCTCCATCTATCTGGAAAGGGTTCTGTCCAGTCCACTTTGATTTTAAACTTAGCGATATCTAGAGGTGCTGAGGGTTGTGGTGTTTCATCACGGGATGTGTAAATGTCCTGTTATAGGAAAAACAGTCATGAATCTAAATTTGACTCTGAATTTCCATATTTGATAATGCTTCAATTATTATTGTATTTTATTAATTAATTGCAATATTATTTATTTATTTGCAAATTCACAAATAGCTGCAGTAATGAATCAAACACAGTAGTCCATCCTCGGCTCTTAAAAGACTGAGGGACAGAATGCTGTTTCCATTTACCGGCAAAATTGTTGTTTGATACTTCATATGCATATTGTTACAAAAAGTCCATTTTCATTTGCGCGGTATGCTTTACTGATATTCTGTTATGAGAAGAAAATCTGTTGCTCAAGCTCTAGTCTGTACCTCCTCTAGCTGTAAGTGTAGCTGACTCATGGTCATGTTTAGATGCATCATGTTATCCAGAGATGGTGCAGTGTCTTGACCCTCAGCGCCTGCTGTGTATAAGTCCTGACATTGCAAACAAAACAAAAACGTCAAACGACTCTGTTTAAAAAATACAACAATTATACTTTTTTCAAATGTATTTATATATTTCAACCCAATATATCCAGATAAGAGTTTTCAGTATGCCTTCATATTTGTACTTGCATCCTCTTGGAATTTTCTATTGTTTTACTCATGTGGCACAAACAACAGATGCAGTCAACTATGTACTGTGGACAAGTTAATCAAAAGTCCACATTTACCTATTTTGTTCCTTTGCACACCTTTTGTTACTTTACACATTAAATTCCATTAGTAAGATCATTCTAGGTTTTATATATATATCCCAGATAGCACATTGCAAGATCTGTTGATCTGGAAAGCATCTGCTGCCTAAAAACGTCCGGCAGATAAACATTGTAAAATAGACATCTATCTGACATCTAAAAGGAAACGTCCTATAGAAGTATTGCAGATGAGCAAACACCCTAAATAATACGTCTTGCGGATGTTAATGCAGACATCAAATAGATGTCTTAGTAAGGTGTGCTATCAGGGATATGTATATATATATATATATATATCATGGTGTGTTTCTGTTCTGTTTCACATCCTTGATGTTCTAGAGTTACACACTCATAACCATACTGGCAGATGACTGAATGAATGTGCCCACAAAGCACGTTCATCGCCGTTTGCAGCTATATTTTGTTTATTGACCTAATAATCAAGGTAGCATGTGACTTCAGGAAAATGGCCTAGTTTATGATATTTATCTTGATCGCTCATCCAGCCAAAGGGCGTCTTTACAGTGCAGGATTTGCCTTGCGTCTCTTAATATTTTAAGAACAATTACAGAAGATAAAAATAAAAGCATATCTTTTGAAACTTAGAACTTAGAAACTTAGATTTGGGCAGATGATTTTACCATCGCTGTCATTATCAAACATATTCTCAAAACTATCATTTTCAATGACTTCAAAATCTATCAACCTGATGAAGGTGAGTTAGCCGCAAGGCGTCGGTGCACTGGATTTATACATATATTTCATGTCAAACAATCCCAAATCCAAAGAGCATCGATCTATGACTTTTTATATCCCAGCAGCAAGGCTTTTCTCATATTTTTTGAAATCTTCAAAATCTATATTTTGATCACAGGCAGTTGTTTCACCACATCCAGTATTGAATCCTGTGACATTTATATTTCATTGCGGACAGTAGTTAATTGTTCTGGAGTAGCTATTCAAACCAGTAAAGTTTTTGCTGATCATATTCTTTTGTTTTATTCCTGCCGTAATTATAAGTGAAACATCAGGTCGTCATTGTGTATCCAACAGTGCCACCTCGAGGAATAAAGTCCCATTACACAGTCATCATGTATGTAAATGTTTAGGAAAAATATAGCTTTTTACACATTCACATATCTGGTCTCTTGCGACCATATACACTTTTTTATCAAAATTTAATAAAAAACAAAAAAAAACAAAGACATGTTTGAAGTTGTAGTCTATAATACAGGGGGAACAACCCGCAATTCGTTGGCTTCCAAGCCTAATATTACTAATATTATGTACTTGGGCAGGGTTGTAATTTGGGTTACTTGCATTACTTGCATGTAATTATGAATAATTTATCATTAATAAGCCTACATGTAACAGGAAGTCCTTAAAATAAACTGATATTTAAAAATAAGATCGCTAGGTCAATAACTTACATATTCCTCTAAGTCCATTACTTTGATGGTTTGTTCCTCCAAACGGCAGCTGAAAGAAAAAATGGCATTGAGTAAATATTACAAGAAGGAGTCTTTATTGTTTTTAGGCCTAATTTGTTACTATTGCTCAAATGTTGAATTGTACAGCGCGTTTATTGTCAGCAGTAAAACACATTTAGTTTCATTTTCATTTTATAAAGTGTGTACAGTTTAACTTTGAAGCATTTAATTTAAATTTGAGGCGTTTGATTTCTGTCCATTACGCATGTAGTTTTTGTCTTTACACTGCAGACGTCGATAACGTTAATAGTTGACCAATGCGGATTTCGAGAATATATTAGTTCCAGATAATACTGTCAAGAGTAGCACTAACACAGATTTACAAAACTATCTCTTAATGTTGTACATACCGAGAATTGAGATCTGAGAGAAACTAAGCTTTCTGTCTTCAGTCCGATGAAACGGTTGAAAGAAACGAAAATGAAAGCTCCCGAGGCAGGCAACAAACAACACTTGATTCAAAAATATGAAAAGAACAGGGTGTGAATGAGTGTGTATGCTCATGGATGTCTCAAAGACCCCCAAACCACCTAATAAATATAATATCATGAGCACTATAGACTAGACAAATATGAATGGTTAGAGGGAACTTTTTTATGGATTCTTATTGTATCTAGAGCTAGTAGTAGCCTTGATGATTTGTGTTATGATAATAATATTAATAATAATAATATAATATGATAATCTGCAAATATATGTGCAATTATTAATATTTTAATTGTAGATGTAAGTTATAGTGTTTTTGTATTGTGAAAAACAGTCCGTAAGTTGTTTGACTGACAATGTTACTCTCATGTATTGACTTTTTATCTAAAGCATGTTTCAGTGCATTAATGACGAGGACTGTCTCCCTGAGAAATCCTGAATAAGTCTTACTGGGAGACAGTAGTGATCAAACCTGACTTTTAAGTTCATGTGCTCCCTTTGCTGTAATGTGATAAAAACTAAAGACTAAAATGGTGAGAGATATAAATGACCACGAACACTGAAAACAAACACACAATTCTGAATACAGAGGAATTAAGTATACTGCATTTTGGCCAGTTACACTGCTATTTTCATATGATGTGACACCCCACAATAACTGAATGATGCAAGTCATGTTTTATTTAGTCTTTCAGTGAAACAGGAGCCTTTCTCAAAAAACACACACATACACCCATCCAACAAAAACCAGATGGGACTGCTGGATCAGTGTAGAAGCATTGCTGTCAGTACTGATTTTTCTTTATTTGCTACACTTCATCCTTTTGCTCAAATATGCTTATTTACAGAGAGCAAGGTACATAACCTACTGTTTACAATTACCTAAGAAAATGCAAAATAATCATACATTTTATTGTACAGCATAAATTGGCAACAAAGATGAGATTCCTAGCTAAAAACATATAATAGCTTTCCAGTGCACAATGCAATCATCTGCATCAAGGTCTTATCTGCTTTTAGTTTGACTGAAAGGGCTGACCAATTAACTTTAAAAAGTTATATATATATAGATCCAGACAGACTGAGCAACTGATTCAGACACTATGTAACCAAGAGATAACATGCATCAAAACTTCTAGTAAAGTCCAGGAGAATGAAAGAGACTTTGGCTACAACCATCCTGAGAAACACTGGCTTCCGTCACGTTACATAACTTGCTTTTTCTATTTAATTAAGAAAAGCAATTAATCTATTTTGGGGCATCATGCACCCATTCATTCAGGCTATAGAAAAGTAAATCGGTCCTTTTGGTAAGTCCAGTCATGTTTCGCTGGGAAAAATGATCCTCCATAACAATTTAATCTTATAGAAACTGCAAAGGATTACAAGCTCAGTTATATACATTATACTGTCACATGTCTTCAATTCTGTACACAACCAGATTAAAATGCCAACTTGCATCCATCTCAATTCAACTTTAAATCAGTAACATACAGCTTTTACCAAAGGACAAAGTAATTAACCTTTTAAATTTGAGATGATTGTTGGTTGGTTTTTTTTAGCACAAACAATTTCTCTACTAAAAAACAAAACAAAAAAAAGTTTCTATGCAGAACAGAATATAAAACCATACAGAGATTCCTGAACAGCAACCTGATCCTTTACTCGGCTTGGCATGTTTGCTGCCACATCAAAAACAGGTTGACAATACATAAATAAAACAAAATAGCAACACACTTATTATACAGGATGAAAGCAAGTCAGATGCTATTCTGAATGCGCTAATATGCCACAGAAAACAGGACAAGAGCATTATCAGCATTAAAGTGTCTATTCTGGAACAGTAATTGTTTTCATATTCTACATGACATTTACACTTTTATTTTTTTTTTTTAATCAACACAAATTTTACACATTATGCTTTGTAGAAAAAACATCCAGAAGCTGCACTGGGCCTCAGCGAGGGATCAGGAAAGTATGAGAGCTCGGTTCGGGGCATGAGCTTTTAAAGAGCGGAGGTACCGCCTTGCTTTCTCTGTCATGATCAGCTGGTCCTTCGTCCGTCCACAGACAACGGTTTCCCAGGCTGGAGACATCTATCAGAGGCAGATAAAGATTTTTTTAATCATGTTTATAGTATATATCAGGGTTACATTTTTGTAGAAGGAAATTTAACAGTGAAATTCATGCTAAATAAGCATATGGTAATGCTTTTCGTCTATTGCAATAGACACTTAATTTAAATAAATAGTTCACATAAAAATGACAATTTGCTGAAAACGTTGTTAGCTGATGGACTGGAGTGGTGTGGATTATGGTGATGTTTTTTTATCAGCTCTCATTTCTGCATCCACTGCAGAAAACACTGATGATGAAGTGACATTTCTCCAAATCTGATGAACACTCATTTTCAGAAAAGTTCCATTTTTGTAGGAGCTCTTCTTTCACACATAACCAATGTTTGACATCAGTGCAAAAACAGCTTACCAGTTACGATCCAGGACAATACAAAAAACAAAGTACATTCAAGCTGTGTTGTGATAATCTGCATATAATTTGTAAAAATGATAAATCGTGTATATCTAACAGCACTCACGGGTAAGGGAGGACTCTGTTTCAGTGTGGGAGGCACAGGTTTAGTGGGCGGCCCACTCTCATTTGGGTCAAGAATAAATCCTTGATCCAGTACATTCTCTTCCTTTTTCACATCACAAGACGCCACAAGAGGGAGTGGCCGTGCGACTTGAGCCTGGAGATACAAAACAAGCTTTAAATCTGTTTGGTGCTACTGGACAAGCGCTGCACCATCGGTCAAGTTCCTGTACCTTCTGACTTGTTTTGACTGCGAGTTTAATTTGCTGCTTGCGTGCAGCAATAGTCTCGCTGCAGTCAATGACATCCAGAGCTAGAGACTTACGCACTTTCTTCATCGGTGGCCGGTACTGTTAGAAGAGACACAAACAATGAAATATAACAGCATTACAACAGGATGTTTTATGCCATGTCAGGATTTTGGAAACGGCATGTATATGATATTACGTCTTACCACTTGTTTGCGTTTCTTCTCTGTAGGAGTTTCATCTTCTACAATCAACTCAATCCCTGCCTCGCTGCGCAAAACTTCTTTAAGGTCTTCCTCCAAATTTGGAGTTGGAGGCTTAAGAGTACCAAAAGAGAGACGCAAAAGACTTGTTTTAAATTCACAGTATCAAAACTAGACTATGGAACATGAGGACAAGCACCAGTGAGCGGTGCGTAAATGTGATCATAACAAGCAAAGCTCTCACCAGGGGCCGCAGAGGGCCGTACTTCTCCAAGGCGTTTTTAAATGGAGTGGGGGTCCGGGGAGTCGTGTCCAGGTCAGCTTTGTGATTAGGTGTGATAAACCTGCAGGAGGACACATTAGGAGTTTAACAGAGACTCGAATGATCTGAATCAAGCTGTCTGTGAAGGCTGAGACGCACAGTGAGTTCTCCTTCTGTGTGAGCGGGGTTTTGTCGCGGTGCAGGGGTGTGGTGACGATGGCCTTCTGACTGCAAACAGGAGTCGACGTCAGAGAAGGATTCTCCAGGTCCAGCGTGTCCTGCTTCGTCCACATATTAAGGAACTGTACAACAGCAAAATATTAATAACCAAATTCAGGACCATTTTACAGTAAATATAAGAGCACACATACTGCTGTGAAGCCTTTCTGAAACATGTTTACATGACGCAATCATTCTATCAAAATCAATCAGAGGCGGAGAGTAGTGAAGCACATTTACTTGCGTATTGTACACTCTTTGAGAATCTGTACTTCGCTTGAGTTTAATTTTTTCTATAAAAACGTATGACTTTGACTTCGCTACATTCGAAACACAAATTTTGTACTTTTCACTCCACTACGTTTCTACCGAAATCCTCAAAGTAGGAAGTTGTTTCTGTGTAGCAGCTTTAAAAGAGAGTGGCTGATTTCCTTGCTTCTTCTCTAAATGGGATTAGTGTTTTTACAGGTGATAGACAACCTATCAGTGACCTGTAGAGACAGTACAAGTAAAGTAGGGTTGCTGTTGGGTAGTTATATAGCTATGGTTGTGTAGTTGAGTAAGCAGGTTGGATTATTTGTTTTTATTCCATTTTTTTCCCTGTACACTTAATTCAAATGTGGATGAATGAATACGCTTTGATGTGTGTACACACTGCTACAGCTCATGCTGTTTTGTGATGGTGAGTAGAAACTCATTTGTGAAGATCAATTACCTTTTGATGCACATCAGAAATATATTCTTTGTTTTTTTCTCATTGTGATGATTTCAATTGCTTTTCATTTGGAAGTCGTTTTGGATAAAAGCATCTGCTAAATGTCTAAGGGCCTGTCCACACGGAGACGCGTTTCGCTGTATACGTATACATTTTTTATCGTATTGGCGTTTCGTCCACAC